>CM070092.1:4206072-4236072 GCA_036178185.1 Liparis tanakae | reverse complement strand
ATAGCTACTCTCAGTTCATTTAGACCAGGGGTGCTCAATACGTCGACCTGCCAGTCGATCGCGGCGTAGTGTTGGTAGATCGCATCACAGAAAAATAAATGTGCCCGCCCCCGAGTAACTTCCTCTATAGCGCCAGATTACAGCAGAAGCGTGTCATTTCTGTCACTCCGTGTCGCGTTAACAGTCCTCCGCTCGCGGTCTCGCCGCAAAGCTTCGCTGGCTTGCGCGCATCGTCGGGCGGAGCAGAGAAAAGTCACTACCACCCCCCTCACCCCCCCCCCCCGTCGATCGTCTTGACTTGGTCACATTATAAGTAGCTCGCATGCTGAAAAAGTGTGACCACCTCTGATTTAGACCAGTCACAAATCTGTCCATCTTTGTACATACTTCCTTCTCTTCTCTTTATCTTTCTCTGTCGCTGCGTATCTTTCTCGCTGTGTCGCTGTGTGTCTCTCTCTCTCCCTCGCGCTCTCTCGCTCGGGCGCGCGCTCGCTCTCTCGCTCGGGCGCGCGCTCGCTCTCTCGCTCTCGCTGGTTCTGCCACAGTCGGTCTGTGACATGAGCCGCTCTGGTGACGTGGTTGGAACACAGTGCATGTCACGTCGGTTATTCTATATTGTTTTACCGGTGTGCGTCTGTGTGTGTGGGTTGTTGATGAAGCCGCGACCCCCCTGTAGTACCACCTCGCCCCCCTAGGGGTTAGGGTTAGGGATAGGGCTTCAATCCCCACCCTATCGATGTGTCCTTGAGCAAGGCACTTAACCCTGAATTGCTTCCTGTAGCTGTGTATACGACATATGAATATAATATGATTGTCAGCTAAAAAAAATACATGTAATTTGTTTCATCCGACACACTTGTATTGTGAGTTGTAGTTCACGTCCCAGCCTCTAGGGGGTGCTAGAGCGGCGTTTATACTTTATGAAGACTATCTTAAAGTTATGGTTTTAGGGGGATTAGACAACATAAGAAGAGCACGTGTGATTCTCTGGAACACGTTGGAGGCGTTGACGACTCTAGAGTTGTAGCTTGGGCCCCTGGATGGTTTCCTCGTGCACTCCTCAGTTTCCTTCCTCTCGTGCACAGTTCAACCCCCCGCGCTTCAGGTGATCGCGTTATCTTTCTGTTTCTGAAACCCCAAAAAATAGAGGAAGAACGGGGCAGGTCACGTGATACGTTTCCTCTTAAATACTCAGTCAGAGAGGCTCACACGCGACCGACCAGCAGCGATGACTCCGACCACTCAAGGCAAGTTAAAACACGTTTCACACACGTTCTGCTTCTTATATTAATGTCAGGGTTCTGCTTTTTATATTCAAAGAACCTCCTGATAATACTTTGTTTTAAAGAGCTTGAACTCGTATTCATAGCTATTACTTTCGTTCCTTTTGATTTAGTCCACAATATATTTGTTATAGTCTTCAGGCTTCAGGTGTGTTCAGGGACATGCTATAACATGGTTACACTGAGGTTTAGTGTGGGGATGTATAATGACGTTAAGTGTACATGATATGGTAACTTTTTGGGGGGATTTCAAAACTAGTGAACGAATAGAATTCACATTTTTCTTTGCATAAAATTAAATTAAAGCCTACTCAGTGATTCACAGCTGAATGTATTCAAACAGAATTAAGTCAAATGTAATTAATAAATAAACATGTCTTGAATTCAGCTCAATGTAAATCAAAACTTTACATAGTTTATTTTATAGCGTAAAGGTCACTATTATTTATTGAACACAAATCTCAACAGTACAACGTTTATTACAGATAATCTTTTTAGTATTAGTATGTCTAAATTGGTCACAAGGGGAGCAGAAGTGACCCAGAAGGAACACTTTCTTCAGATTAAGTCACCGGACAGTGACTCGGATTCTGGTGCAAATTTGGAATATCTGAGTTTTAAATTTGGCTTTTAATTGTTGGGTCCATGTACCTAAGAGCTGTGATTGTGAGTCAGCCAGGTGTCAGGTGACTTCAGATTCTTTTTTTATGGAACTTATCTACATATTGAACATTGATGGAATCAGATCCACACTTTGCATTTTCACTTCCAATAACTTCTCTACTTCCTTTATTTAATGTCGATTATATCTTCCAGTCCTGCAAAGCTGTAACGTCCTGCACAATAATTGTCTCACCACAATATATATATATATATATATATATATATATATATATATATATATATATATATATATATATATAACAATGCAACAATGTTTCAATAGTAATTCCTTAATAGTGAAACATTGTAACAAATATACCTATATATATATAGGTATATTTGTATATATGTATATATAGGTTTATAGGTAACAATGTATAATATATATATATATATATATATATATATATATATATATACATATACATACATATATATATTAAGAAATATTAAGTACTTAAAATCGAGGCATTGCTGCATTGTTACATATATACCTATATATATATAGGTATATAACTGTCCCAGATAAGTGTCTTATCTTCTCCAGAAACAGGCCTGCATTGTCTTTTGTGAAGAGGTTCCAGATAAGCAGATGAGATCTCCTCTCTTAGACGTACCTGTGATCAACTTCTTATCAGTGATTGAAGAACAATACGGATCAATATCTGGACCTCCTGATACCTTTTAGATGATCATCCTGTGATCTGACGGTCACAGTCCTGTTGGAACAGTTATTTTTCCAACAGTGTGTAACACAGAAAATAAAATACACAACAATTGCACGTTAAGAATAATTGTTTTTGCAACTTGCAACGGTTCAGCTCATCCAGTTAAGAACTAAAGTCAGACTTCAACAAGAAAAGTTGAGATTTATATTTCCATATTTTAAGGCGAGACGCTACAGACGGAAATATCAAGTTTACCAAGTACGTCCTCTTTCAAACTGGTGGGAGGAAAACATCCACAATACACACTGAGGTGTTGATGAATTTCTCTCTTTGAGTCTGTAGATGTTCGACCTACATTCAGATTAGATCACGTCTCATTTGCATATTTAAACTTAACATTTCAGAATACTTGTAATACAGAAAGATTATTGTCTTAATGTTAGTAATCGACTGGTGAAGTTTCATGATATCTATTCCCCTGAGGGTCAGACTGATCCAGATAAATGATGGATGATTACATGTATATTATATATTATATATTTTGGAGGTTTTTAAAGAGGTTTGTTCAGATATCAGTCGGATTCAGTCGGATTTATTTCCTTTATAAAAATAAGGAAAAAATAGATTTTTACACGTTTATTATATGGCAGTATTTTCAGATTTCAGATTTCCAAAATTCTCTTTGTAAAAAAAACATCAACAAAATGAAACAATGATTTTTCAAAGTGGTATCTGTTTACATTGCTGCTCTGTAATGCAAAGTGTCAAATAGTTTACTCATTTAGGCGTAACACATTTCAGAAAACTTGTATTATTCCTTAAATATAAGTAATGACTTACCACAACTGGAGAAGTTTCATAGTTCTATCTGTTTGACTCCTGAATGCGCTGAACTCTGAGCGCGCCGCCATGCCGACGGCCCGACGCCCTCTGTGTGGTTTCATGAAGCGAGCGCCACTCACACGCAGAAACAGGGACCTTCAAAGGTCACACGACATCTGACTGTGTGTGTGCGTGTGCGTGTGTGTGTGTGTGTGTCTGTGTGTGTGTCTGTGTACGGGTATGTGTGTGTGTCTATGTACGGGCGTGTATGTGTGTGTGTGTATGTGTGCATGTGTGTGTGCATGCATGTGTGTGTGTGCATGTGTGTGCGTACGTGCGTGTATGTGTGTGTGTGTGTGTGTGCGTGCGTACGTGTGTGTACGTGTGTGCATGTGTGTGTGTGTCTGTGTGTGTGCATGTGTGTGTGTGTGTGTGTGGGTGTGTGTGTGTGTGTGTGTGTGAATGTGTGTGCGTACGTGTGTGTGTGTGTGTGTGTGTGTGTGTGTGTGTGTGTGTAACAGGCCTGATGTTGGGGAGCCTGCTGCTCGTCAGCCTGTGCGTCGGGGCGGCGGCCATCTTTGACGGCCGGCTGGACGTCCACTGGGAACTGTGGAAGAAGACGAATGAGAAGAAATACCAAAACGAGGTAAATGTTTATGCACATTTTAATAGGAATATAAAAACTATGTACATATATTTATCTCCGATCCATAAGTGAGACGCATCACTAACGTCAACAATAATTGACCCTATGCTCTCTCACTGCGCGCTTGTGTCTCTGTGTGCGTCGAGGTGGAGGATGTGCGCCGCCGGGAATTGTGGGAGATGAACCTGATGCTCATCACCAAGCACAACCTGGAGGCCTCCATGGGGCTCCACTCCTACGAGCTGGGCATGAACCA
This sequence comes from Liparis tanakae, assembly GCA_036178185.1. Taxonomy (NCBI): domain Eukaryota; kingdom Metazoa; phylum Chordata; class Actinopteri; order Perciformes; family Liparidae; genus Liparis; species Liparis tanakae. The sequence continues at coordinate 4,231,734 of CM070092.1, read as the reverse complement.
CATGGGAGACCTGGTGAGACCTCGCGCTCCTGGTTCCCTCTCCAGGGGGCAGAGTGTAATGATTCTTATCGGTTCGAGATCATCGGCGCTCGTATTCGTTAACGATGCAGTATTAATAACAGGGGAAGGTCAGAGGGGGATAACAAGAGCTAATGATTTATAGGAGGAAGTATACGGTAATCTATGTTTTTATATTTGAATAATATAAACCGGGAGATGTTGGATATACTGAAGAGAGTCGGACCCCAGGAGATTTGTGGTAAACAAATGAACACTGTAGGTTAGAAAATAAATAAATACAGAGGCGGGTGGTATTCAAAGAACAACTTTATATTCTGAAAGATAATTAAACTTTTCCATGTTCAAAAGGAATTTATGGGAAAGAAAATAAAATAGTTATAGATATAGACCAATGAAACATAAATGTCACTATTCTGCAGCACGTTTTAGCTTTAGCTCCTCGAAATGTGATTAATTTGGATACAATAATATAAATGACAATAATAATAATAATGACAATAATATTAATAATAATAATGACATTAACAATAAATACAATGGTCATAATAATACTAATAATAATTCATATTATTATAATTCATATAATTGTTATCATTGTTGGTTTTAGTATTAGTATGCAAAATAATAATATGCCTATTTATTATTATTATAAAAATGACAAAATCAATAAAAATATAATCAACGTAGAAATTTAAGTAGCAGCCGCACTTCATGAATTTCAATTTAATCTGGATCCAAAACTGACCAGTCCTTTTATTAAAAAAATAATCTATTCACGTAACTATTGTATTTATTATTTCACTGATCTCAGAGCTGCTCTTCTGTACCTCCCCACAGACGACACAGGAGATCCTGCAGCCGTACGCCGCGCTCAGTTCCGCCGCTGACCACCAGAGGGCGCCGTCTCCCTTCGCGGGCGCATCCGGCGCGGACGCCCCGGACAGTGTGGACTGGAGAGAGAAGGGCTGCGTCACCAGCGTCAAGGACCAGGTGAAGGAGCCTGAGGAGTCTTCTCTCAGCTCCCGGAAGCAAACGTTTAAAGTGTGGATACAGCTGTTATTCCACCTTAATCCATAATTCATTTGTTTTACACCCTGCGATAATGGATGGATGACGAGACAATAGGCTCCTCACCGCCTCTCAAAGGAGCCAGACACAGACTTCTCGTTGGTTACACTCTTTACACAGTAGTTTAACTTCCTTTGTGGTCATTTTGTGTGTCTTTGTGGTTGTTTTGCATCTCTTTGTGTCTCTTTGTGGTTGTTTTGAGTGTCTTTGTGGTCATTTTGCATCTATTTGGTGTTGTTTTGTGTGTCTTCGTAGTTGTTTAAAATCTATTTGTTGTTGTTTTGAGTGTCTTCGTGGTCAATTTGCATCTATTTGTTGTTGTTTTGTGTGTCTTCGTGGTCATTTTGCATCTATTTGGTGTTGTTTTGTGTGTCTTCGTAGTTGTTTAAAATCTATTTGTTGTTGTTTTGAGTGTCTTCGTGGTCATTTTGTGTCTTTGTGTTCATTTTGCATTTCTTTGTTGACATTTTAAGGCCAGAACTCAAGGATTTATGTTTTAATTATCACAATTTCACCCCAGGTGTCTAATGGGATATTCTTTTTTAAGATATGGCATTTAAAGGTTGGCTCAGGCTTATTCTCACAGTACTAGCTGCAGACACGTCAGTGGTTGACGACACAATGATCCACAGAAGACCTGAAATCACTAAATAATCATCAATTACTGTACCGACACATCGTGCTAACACCGCCGGTTTGAATCTAGGGTTCTTGTGGCTCCTGCTGGGCCTTCAGCGCCGTGGGGGCCCTGGAGGGCCAGTTAGCCAAGGCCACGGGGAAGCTGGTGGACCTCAGCCCCCAGAACCTGATGGACTGCTCGGGCAGGTACGGAAACCGCGGCTGCAACGGCGGCTTCATAACCAAAGCCTTCCAGTACGTCATCGACAACCAGGGCGTGGAGTCGGAGGCCGCGTACCCGTACAGAGCAGCGGTGAGTGGCGGCTCCGAGATGCATCACGTTTTTTTTAGGGGGGGGAACAGACATTAGATATTAAACGTTACAATGGAAGATGCAGCATGATATAAAATAAAGCAATTCCTGGAATTTGTTCCTTTTTTCAGAAAAAACGGCGAAAGATTTTTTGCAACACGACTCAGAATTCGGTCAAAATATTCTGAATTTATTTTTATTTTAATTCAAGAAAGTTGAGTTCAGCATGTGCATTAATATCATATTTCTTAGTAGATCCTGTAATGCGCCAGACATGAAAGTGAAAGTGTGTAATACATGTGAAAACTCATAACTTCTATACCTCATGTTGCAAAGTAGCAGATGCACTTTGTGGTTTGTTGTGTTGTGAGCAGCAAAATACTTTTATGGATATAATATGAAGCTTTCAATCGGATCGCGAGACCTTCATCCTCCAAGAGGATGAAGAGTCAAAACTAACATGAGAAACCTGAGGAATGACGAACATCACCAGCACGATGAAGGTTGCAACTGCTGTTTTTTTTAACTCCAACTGCTGTTTTTTTTTAACTCCAACTGCTGTTAACATACTTTTAAAAAGAGGAAGCAGTGTGTGTAATATGGTGTTGCAGTGTTGTGCATAAAGAAGACACACTGCTACAGTGTTTGTGGAAACCCAGATGTGTGCTCGGTATATTGAAGAAGATGCGTTGCAATGCTTCATTGTGCTTCACCTATGCAGGAAGCGGAGGGGGGGGGGGGGGGGGATGCATCAGGAAGTTGAGGCTTGCACGTTCTTTCTTCAGCGGAGGAAACAGAGGAGATCCGGCACCAGCTCCGGGTTTACGGTTAACAAATCCCCGAGAGAGGCGTGGATGTGGGTGGACGAGAAGTTAAGCTGCGACCCCGCGGGCTGCAGCACTCGGCTCACTCTGGGGTCCGCCGTTAATGTCTCTTTGGAGCAACAGTAAATTAATCGGAGCGGACAACGTGTATGTCCTCCGGGCTTCATCTGCTTTTCGCTGTTGTCGGCGTCTGTGTGGAGGAGGAGGAAGAGGAGGAGGAGGAGGAGGAGGAGGAGGAGGAGGGCAGCGGTGAACCGTTTTGAAAGGAGTGTTGGAGGCCCCTCGGAGATGGTGTGGCTCTAGTTCACCCAAAGAAAACACAACTTTTATCTTTTAGCGATTCTCTTAATAAGAATTTCTCTTAATTACTTAAGATATTTTTTACAAACGGCCCAAAAGAACAAGTTCAGACGTCACGTGCGTGGTGGTCACAGTCGGTCAGATCATCACGTTTAGGCTCCGCCCTCTCGCTTCAGATGCAGGAGTGCCGCTACGACGCCGCGGACCGCGCCGCCAACTTCTCCGGGTACAGCGTCCTGCCCCGAGGAGACGAGGGCGCCATGAAGGAGGCGCTCGCCACCATCGGACCCCTTTCTGTGTCGATCGACTCCTCGCATCGCAAATTCCACTTGTACAAGAGCGGTACGTAAAAGTGCAAAAAAACTAAATTTGAACCATCAAAACATTCATTTTCACCTTTTTTTATTTTGTAGGGTTTGTAGTTAAACTACTGAGGTATACAAGTTATAACAATACAACCTAATGTATACTTTTCTTTTAAACATATGAATATAATTTGCCCCTTCAGGCGTGTACGACAACCCCGACTGCACCCTGGATACGAACCACGGCGTGCTGGCGGTCGGCTACGGCGCCGAGAACGGAAAGGATTACTGGCTGGTCAAGAACAGGTGGGACACCTTTCACTGCCCCATACACACACACACATACACACGGACAGACACACACACATACACACAAACAGACACACACACATACACACAAACAGACACACAAACAGACACACACACACATACACACACACAAACACACACACACAAATACACACAATCAAACAAATAGACACAAACACACATGCACATACACACAAACAGACACAAAAACATACACACAAACAGACGCACAAACATACACACAAATATACACACAAACAGACACACTAACATACACACAAACACTCACACACACATAGACACAAACAGACACACAAACATACACACAAACACACACATACACACATACACACGGACAGACACACACACATACACACAAACAGACACACACACATACACACAAACAGACACACAAACAGACACACACACATACACACACACAAACACACACACACAAATACACACAATCAAACAAATAGACACAAACACATGCACATACACACAAACAGACACAAAAACATACACACAAACAGACGCACAAACATACACACAAATATACACACAAACAGACACACTAACATACACACAAACACTCACACACACATAGACACAAACAGACACACAAACATACACACAAACACACACATACACACAAACAGACACACACAAACACACACAAAAACACAAACAGACACACACAAATACACACAGACACACTGACATACACACAAACACACACACACACACATACACACAAACAGACACACACAAATACACACAAACACACACAAAAACACAAACAGACACACAAATACAAACAGACACACTAAATACACACAAACACACAAACATACACACATACACACAAACAGACACACACAAATACACACAAACACACACAAAAACACAAACAGACACACAAATACAAACAGACACACTAAATACACACAAACACAAACATACACACAAACATGCACACCTACGACCTACGGGGTCAGGCCTACGGGGTCGGGCCTCATAGGTCAGGCCTATGGGGTCAGACCTTCAGGGTCGGGCCTACGGGGTCGGGCCTACGGGGTCGGGCCTACGGGGTCGGGCCTACGGGGTCAGGCCTCATAGGTCCGGCCTACGGGGTCAGGCCTCATAGGTCCGGCCTATGGGGTCAGACCTTCAGGGTCGGGCCTACGGGGTCGGGCCTACGGGGTCGGGCCTACGGGGTCGGGCCTACGGGGTCAGGCCTACGGGGTCAGGCCTCATAGGTCAGGCCTATGGGGTCAGACCTTCAGGGTCGGGCCTACGGGGTCGGGCCTACGGGGTCAGGCCTACGGGGTCGGACCTTCTCCTCCCTCCCTGTCTTCACGTGTCTCTCTGCCTGCAGCTGGGGCGCCTCGTTCGGGGAGCAGGGCTACATCCGGATGTCCCGCAACAAGAAGAACCAGTGTGGCATCGCCCTGCACAGCAGCTACCCCACCATGTCGCTTTTTTAGATACAGTTGAATTAGTTTATTACACATTGATTAAATCCTTTAAAAAACAAAAAAAATTGAATGCACCTCTCTAACAAAAGATAAATATGTCAAATGTTTTAATATTACAGTTATGGAAATTGCCTTAACATGTGTATTTTATTTGTATTCGACTTGATGCGTGTGCTTTTATTCTGTAATAAAGATAGTGAATCGACTGTTGTAGAGCGTTCTTCTCGCCTCCTGCTCTTTCAAAGGGATTGGGCGCTATGTGACATCATTCACACTCATTATGATCTTCATTATTCACTCTTTATTCCATCAGCCAACATTGTAAATCTCTAGTTTCTAGTCTTCTACAATACAGCATGATGTTCATCTAGTAAATGATGGTAATTTAGATTCAAATGGTATGCTTTAGGGGCGGGGCTACAAGGTGATTGACAGGTCTCTACCAGATACCTTGTCCGGTCCATATGTTTTTCTTACACCTTTAACCCTTTCAGTGTGCGTGTTTCTATTTCATGAAAAATAACTGCAACATTTTCCTCTTTTGTTACAAAAAAAACAAGATGACGCCGCCCATTATGATGAATTCGGGGCCTCAGAACTGTTAGCGCACTAACCACTAGGGGGCGACGTGCTGACTACATCTCCTTCCTATATGCGTCTATGTTTCTATGAAGGTAAAGATCTGATTGGAAACCATCAGTTTCATGTTTGTCTGTCAAATGGATTCTGTTGAAAAGTGTTCGTCAATTTAACTTCTAAATACATCTACATGTCCTCTGCACATGCTGAACGCTGTCTAGAGTCAGGTCCATCTTCTTTTACTGACTAGGAATACATCCCAACTATTTCCACATCTGAAATGTGAAAAGGCCTCTTAAGAATATTAATTCTTTAAACCCCGGTCGTGTGGAAAAGCATCGTTTGAACTCACAAAGCATCTGAAACCTTGAAAAAAATTATATATATATATCCTGAAAACCTGACAAGCAGTCGAACACAGGATCCAAATATTCATGTTGACCTTTAAGAAGAATAAACCGTTTTCACGCACATTTGTCTCAAATTTAACGGTAATATCAGGGTCTATTCCGGGGATGTCTCGTCATATGATTTAGCGCTCCTGGAATGGAGCACGTTCAAAAACCGACTGCCGGTCTCGGCCTCCAGAAAGCACCTCAAGGTCGTAATAAAGTCGACAAGAGAACGGCGTTGGGTTACAAATGAGTCATTTTTATTTTTTTTAGTGCAACATCACAACAAACAATTTTCACATGAGGTATTCAAAGGGATTTTCTTTAGTTGTTGATACAAAATGTCCCACCATGATTGACGTTTAAAGTGTTGTGTATCTTTTTTTAAAACATTTTTTTTTTTAAAGCCTTTGGTTTGGTTAGCCACATTCATTAGTAAAGTCTAACACATGGACGAGAATGGCACGATGAAGCACGGTGGGTCGAGTCGGAGCTGAAGGAAACTCGAGACTCAAGTCAAATATAATATTTCCCCTCAGCTCTTCCCCGTTTTAAAGCTTTTTTGTATGGATTTTTATTAATTCCTACTTACAACAGTGGGATCGAACAGTATTTCAACTACACTAGACATTTTTGGAAAAAAAAACAGGGGTTTGAAGAGGTGGCTTACAAATGTGGAAAAATAGCTTCTGTCTCCTCTTGACCTTTTTTATTTTTGGATGAGCGCTTGATTTTTCTTTTTTGAGGGGCTTTTTCTGTCACATGATTCTAGTTTTTTTTTTCGGAGAAGAAAAAAAACAAAACAAGGAATAGGCAACGTTGATTACAGCAAGATCCTCCTTGCTTGGATTGTCACCTCCCTTCTTTTCCTTTTGTTTTTTTTGGTCTTGAGAATGATTTATATACAGAACACGTATCGATGGGACACTCTGGCATACTGGACTCGAGCTTCGGCCGGACAGGGGCGCCTTGTTCGGCTCCTGTTACGGATTGATTCCAGCACATTTGGTTTGGAGTAAAAGGCGTGAAGAAGAGACGGATGGACAGACAAGACGGACAGACGGACAGACACCCTGACAGGATGGATTCTTTGGTTAAGGAATATCTTTGCCACACAACATCTCACACAGTTGAGGTAGATGGGTAAAGTCTTCATGTACACATAGGGGAAGGGGGGGGGGTTGGGTGGGAAGGGGGTAGGTGTAGGGGAGGGGGGGGGCAAAAGACGGGAACACTGGGGTTTACAGAGTCAAAAGACTTCCATCTGAAGACACCGCCTCGTGTCAGTTTCTCAGTTCCAGCTCGACATAATACTGTTTTTATGTAACACACATAATCATTAATCCTCTGAGTGCTACGATAGCTCCGATGGGGAACTGCCAAAACTACCACCCATGATACATCAGCGTTCAGCAGTTACCCATCAATCTTTGGTTGTTGTTGTTTTTTTTGGTTTGAACTTATTTAAAAATGTGGTCTTTTTCCTTCTGAAAGTCGGCTTTCAGTTTTTTCCTATTTCATTATTTAAAGGCTCCGGGCTGCCTGACTTTGTTAGCAGGGGCACATTCCTAGAAAGGCCACTAGGGGGAGCCGCAGGCTAAAATGGCAAATGCTGATCTCTTGCAAGCAGCCAACTGGATTCCATCCATCCACCCACCCTCCCTCCCTCCCTCCCTCCCTCCCTCCCTCCCTCCCTCCCTCCCATGGAAGAGCCCCCGCTTGACACGGAGCAGAAGGTGGCTCAATACAAAAAGCTCTGTCTCCATTTTAGGCTCCCAGTCATAGAGACAAAGAGAAACCTGAAAGGTGTCACCTCAGCTTTGATACAATGACAGTAGCGTGCAGGGGTCGGCAGAGGAGCCTCAAAGCTACCCCCCCCCCATATGCCCCCCCTGTACAGACTCCACCCCCCCCCCCCTCACCACCACCACCGCTCTCAGCATGCTTACAATTGTTGCTCATTAAAGTTTAATTCAGCTCCATGCCCCACTACTCAAACACCTCCTTTTCCTCTAACAGCCTCTCCAACACACACACACACATAGACACCACACCACCATCCTAATTCTGGATGATTCAGCCTCCTCTCTGATCCCCCCCCCCCCACGCCCCCTTTGAATGCCCCCTAAAGCCCACAGGTCTGGCCGAGAGCGGACCCCAGACCAGATACCCAGAGAGGAGACGGGATGGAAAAAGCATCTCCTTTGAAGTCTGCGGAAAAAGTCGATGGCCTCTTTCATGACCGCCCGTCTTTCAAGTGCACGCTGTGAAGAGGGCCCCGGCAACCCACCCCCATCCAACGTTAAAGAGAGAGAGAGAGAGAGGGTGGACAGAGGCCGAGCTAACCTCCCCACTCTTTGGCAGCGTTTACACAGGGATCAGAGAATCTGATTTTCTCAAACATTTTCGGCATCTGCATCACAAAATGCTGAAAGGTCCAATCACTTTTGCCTGTGGAAGGTACTGTGGGAACCCAGACAGCCCAAGAGGAACTGAAACCAACTGCAAGAACCACAGATGATAGATTGTAGTGCCCTAGAAGCCTTGCGACGAGCTCTTAGACCCTTAAAAGGTCCAGACAGACACAACCCACACACCTAAGAGGCCTCACAGACAAATCAGAGCCCATAAAAGACGTGGATCGAACCAGAAGAACCCAAGAAGGCTGGGGGACAATCTCTGAGACCTTTGGAACCCAGGGAACAAAAACCCAAGATTACAAATGAAGAACCCACTTAAAGAACGGCAAAGGTCCAGGAAAGACCCCTAAAAGCTTCAGAACCGAGTTACCAAAAAACCCTCAGATGACGAGGAACACACTTCAAGGAACTCAAAGGTCCAGCATGATCTCCAGAAGATGTGGAACACATTAGAACCAACGCTAAAAGATTCAGAACCCAGTAACCAAAAAATCCAAGAACCTCAGATGACGAGGAACTCCCAAATGGTCCAGGAACAAAACCTAAAACCTTTGAGAACCCAGGAAGCAGAAAACAACAAGATCCCCAGAATGTGAGGAGCGCACTTTCTGAACCTCGAAGATCCAAAACCCGAACACCTTGATCACAGAGCAAAAAACTCCAAGATCGGCAGAAGAAGAGAGACACGCCTTAAGAACCCCAACGGTCCGGGAGGGAACCCCAAGAACCCCAAGAACCCCAAGAACCCCTCTAGGAACTGAGACAACTGGCAGAAGGACACGTGGAGGACGGTGAGATCACACTGAGTTGGACATAGACAGGAGTGTCTGAACTGGGGAGGGGGAGGGGGGGCAGGTAAGGGGGGGTTTGGGTGGGGGGGGGAGGGGAGGGTTCACTCAATGGTGGCTTCAGACGGAGCTTCAAGTGGATCCTCACTTTACACTCTCCGCCAGATGGCATTGGTCTGAACACAACTTTACAAGCAACCTGTGAACCTATGGGATGCCACATCATCATCATCATCATCATCATCATCATCATCATCATCATCATCATCATCATCATCATCATCATTGTTATTATTGGTATTATTCATAGCATTAATTATAAATATTATCACAACATTCAAACAAGCTTTGGCCTTGGCGTTAAGAGCTGACCGCATGAGACATTTGCAAGAGTAAAGAAATCCCCATTATTCTACAAAAAAATGAATTAAATAAAGAGCAAACAATAAATAAAAACAACAGGCCAGGCCTTTAAAGATAGAGAGGGATACGCAACATCAAGGGGGAGGGGCGGGTACTGGGTTTAGGGATTCAGGCCGTACATTCAGGGAGGCAATGTTTATCTTTGGTATTACGATGGGATTCTACAGCTAAAAGTGCCCATCAGGAAAAAAAAGTCTTTAGTTTCACACACACACACATAGCATTGTTAAATAAATACTTACAGTATATAGATAGCATAAATAAATAACCAAAATAAATAGATGAAAAGAAATTTTAAAAAAGGGAAAAAAAACAATAAATACACAAAATGCAGTAATAAATACATTGATCAGATCAGGAGATTGCATTGGAGACGTCGTTGGGTTAAACTATCGGCTATGAGGAGGCGTGTTAAAGCCGTTCCTCTGTGGACCAAAACGATGAGCACACTGCCCCCGACACTCCCGTCGTGTTTCTATAAATAGAGCGATGTGCTTGAAATCTGTACAAAAAGGGCTGAAAGAATCACATTCCTCCATTTTCTTAGACATCTGTAAAAAAAAAAAAAAAAAAACGTGAAGTCGCAATTTCAGCGATCTGGTCGTCGGCCATTTTGACTTTTTGCAACCGATGAACAGAAGGTATCGTACGTTATTTGGAAATGAGTGGAGAAAATAAAAAAGACTACTACAAAGTCACACTATGCATTGTGTAGCTCCTCCCCCAACGGAGCCTTTGTGTTCAAAAGGTTGTTTTATTTAAATTTTTTGTTGTCAAAATGGGAAAAAAATGTGCTGTGGAGCTTTCAACCGGAAGCTCAGTCAAGAGTCTTAAAGCTATAGTCACCATACTCGTGTTTATCGATTCTGTCCGGCTTCCCCCTCCCCCGCTCGAAAACTCTGATTTGTTCGAGGCGGGATCGTCTTTAAAAAATAATGTTTAAAAATATAAATACAAGGGAACCCGCTCGTGTTGAGGGGGCAATGATTGACAGCCGGGAGAGTCACGGACGCTACATAACCCTCCTGGTAACTCCAGGCTCCGGGAAAAAACTTGGAACCAACGCCTGGGAACCGTCACCATGGAAACACATGCTAAGAAAAGGAAGAAGTAGGTTCTTCGGAGAGAGAAAATATAGAGACACAGGGGTTGAACAAGATTTTTTTTTTAAAAGAAGCTTCTTCTTCCTCTTTCACCTTGATTCTCGAGGAAGTAAAAGCAGGAGGGGGGTGGGGTGGGGGGGGTTAACGTCTTTGGATGATGGAGAACACTTTTTGATTAAGGAGATACACGATGGAGCTCTCCACCCGGGCACCTCTTGATTCTTCCCGTTGATGGAGAGACGACTCGTAGATCGGAAGGTACACGCCTCCTCCTTGTTTTGCATCACACCTTCGTTATCTTTAATCTAGATCATCGAGAAAAAAAACAACGAGACGTCGAATCACCTCGGCGATACGAGCGGGACCTGGCTATCGCTCTGGGTATCGCCCCCCGCTTCTATCTCGGGGGGGGCGATCGACTATTCTTGGGCAGAAGGAGAAAAAAAAAAAGTTTTTAAAAAGCTTCGCCTTCACGAAATCACCTGCGAGGCAAACGAGGAGGACGTCCGATCTCTGCCCGGACCGGTCTCCGCCCCCCTCCTCCCTCCCCCCCCCCCCCCCCCCCTTCCCCCACGCCGCCTTCACGCCGTGCTGCAGGACACGGCGGAGGAGGAGGCGCTGGAGCCCGAGGAGCCCGTGGAGGACGGACGCCCCTCGTCCGCCCACTTGTTGACGTTGCGCCGGCGGGCGTTCATGAAGAAGTTGCTGACGGTGGACAGCTCCAGGCCCAGCTGCTGGGAGATGGTGATCTGCAGCTCCTTGGTGGGGCGGTGGTTCTCCCTGAAGATGGCCAGCAGGGTGCGCCGCTGCAGGTCCGTGAACACCAGCCGGGTGCGCTTGGGGCCCTGGTTGCGCTCCAGCTTGCTCTGCTCCTGCTCCTTCCGCTTGCAGGCTGGATGGAGAGAAGATAACACGCTTTTTAGTTGTTGTTGTTGTTGTTGGTTTGAATAAATAGAAAAATAGAACAAACAAAAAAAGGTCCGCTAACAGGTTCGGCTAACTAGGACAAATGGATTAAAGGCTGAGGGGAAAGTGGATTTGTGGAAAGGAAAACCGATTAGCTAAGCAACTTTGATTCGCGAAAAGAGCTGAATCAGCAACTTGTTTCATTGTGCAGTAAAGGAATCAAGATGTTCAACCTTTCACATCGTATTAACAGTGAGCTGCTGAGGGGCGTGGGGGGGGATTACTTCATTCAGGCCAAAGCTCTTCGTGGTTTTCGTTACACTCTTCCTTTTGGACGGCAGTGTGTGTTTCTTTACACGTCTCCGGAGAGAAACATGTGGCGTCTTCTCATCGCGTCCAAACAAAGCTCTCATCTGGCGAGAACCGGGAACTCGATGAATAAAAAATAAAAATGAATAGATTCTATTCATTTTTATTTTTTTCCAATCAAGGCTAACGATGACATTTCTGCAGATTTATTGGTCTTTGAATAAATTTGTCGGTTCGCCTCTTTTACATTTTAATCTACGATTCACGGCAGAGAAAAATAAACACCGAAGGCCAAAGAAACGCGAATTTTACAAATTAGACACATTTTAAAATATTTATCAGTAAAGTTTCTCGAACTCGCTTTGAATATTCTGCGTTTCTGGAAATATCATCTCAGGGTCAAAGTATTAAAATACGTTTTGGAGTCTTCTTTAAAACGAGGTTAAACGTCTCGTCCAATTAGGCAATCAAATATGATCCAGTAGTCTGACATTTAAAAAGGAGAAGAAGAGTAAAATAGCCCCTTGTGTGTGTGTGTGTGTGTGTGTGTGTGTGTGTGTGTGTGTGTGTGTGGGTGGAGCTCCGATTACATTTTGAGAACCGTTCTGTATTTACAGGAAACGCCACGCCGACGCCGACCTCGTGGCTCCGTTGTGTACCGAAGCCAACTCGCCCTCCCCTTCCTGCCTTCCCTCCGTCTCCTTCCTCCTTCCTCCTTCCCTTCTCCCTGAGTGGACACTTCGACATCATTAGTTTCCCATAAAAGTCATTTACATGTGGCGGCGGCGAGCGAGTAATAATCACTCTACGGTGGTGGTGGTGGGGGAGTCATTTATTTTCTATTAGAGGCGGGTTACGTCAGGGGTGAGTGAAACAAGCAGAGTCGGCATTGCCCGGGGTGTTTAGAAGCCTTAAGTGGACTAAAACATATTTGGGGGGTTTGGGGGGGGGGGGGAGGGGCAGGGAGGGGGCGTGCAATTACCTAAATGCACGCTTTTAAGAGGGTTCAATCAGCACTGTGCGGTTGAGCGACTGTTTTGCTGATGCTATCGAATGAGTTTCAGAGTGTAAGCACCGGTGTGCGCACACACACACACACACACACACACACACACACACACACACACACACACACACACACTCACACAAGCGCAAAGTGAGGACCAGTGAATTGCTGCAGGACCTGGAAGTGAAGTTTCTGTTTAGCGTTATGTGGGAAAAATTGTCCATATACAAATTAGAACTGCAATGACTAGTCTACTAATTGATTACTCTACTAATTGATTACCCTACTAATTGATTATTCTACTTATTGATTAGTCCTTCGACGGGAATATCATGTGTGTCAGAAAGTGCAGTTTCAGCCTCTGAAATATGGAGATTTCCCGCTTTTTATTGCATGTGTTATATATCCTATGAAAGTGAATGTATTGTGGTTTTGACTGACAAGATATTTATGTGAAGGACATTTTTCTCATTTTATCGACTTTACGTATCAATTAATCGCACAAATTATCAGCAGAATAATCCATAATTTAAGAAAATCGTTACTTAGCGCCCTAATTTAAACTATTATATTATTTAGCGTAGAGTTGAATTAAATTGTAATATCCATGATATCTGAAGTGCCAAAATATTCTCCATGAGAACAAATCACGTCAGAACGTCTCATTTTTAAACAAGTTTCCCACGCAAATAATACAAAACATGCAAAATCCAGAAATGCTCCAGATATCAATATGTCAGTATTTTAGAAGAAAAACAAAAGGAAATTTAAGATGACAGCTTGTTTTGTAGAAAATAACTCCTGAAACCAGCCGCTTCATTTGGGTTCGTTGTCTCTTATTATTGAACAAACCGACGAGGGAATCAAGCCGGCAGCAATAACCTTGAAATCTCATATTTCCAACACACACACACACACAAAAAGCCCCTCAATCTACAGACATACATTATATAAACCAAAGATGCCCCCCGCCCCCTCTCCCTCTCTCTCCCGCTCTCTCAAAAACAGCGCTGACCGGATCGATTGATTGGCTTACATCTCCCCATTGAGAAACATCTCACGCGGCGAGGGGGATGATGTTTACTGTATGACCGGCGCCTCACTCCTCAAACTCACGGCGGCAAATTCCTCTCATTAGCCGAAGCGCTTGAGAAATAAGTGTGACCTCGCCGCCGCCTCGTTCCCTACGCGAGTGCCATCGGCGGAGGGAACCGTGTGTGTTTATGTGTGTGTGTGTGTGTGTGTGTGTGTGTGTGTGTCTGTTTGCTCTGACATCCAGCTGAGTTTCTAAAAACTCAAGTACTCAACTGGACGTGAATAAATCCAGCCCCCCCCCCCCCCCCCCCTTCTGTGATTTCCCCTTTGCACACGTCCTCCCTCCTGAAATCATTATCTGAGGGGAAATGCTCCGGGTTACAGGTGGGGTGCCCGTTAGCTTTTTTTGGGCTTCCGGGAGATGGTTTTTGCATTTCTGAGAGTTATCGAACGGCGTCTCATTAAAATCTGCAAACAGGCCGGGATGTCAGGCCGCTTGTCAATATCACTACGAGTGAAATTTCTTCTTTTTTCTTGCTTATTTTACCCAAATGCTACGCTACAATTTTTCGCGGGCGATCCGCCGCCCGTCGATATTTTCTGGAGGTGGGGGTGGGGGTGGGGGGGTGGGGGGGTGGGGTGTCTGTGGACGGCGCACACAGCGGTGCACTCTCGGCTCATGTAGTAATGAAAGGGATGACATGATAGTGCCGGCTAGCTCGCTCGTAGCCGTGGATTTATGGCTCTCCTCCTCCTCCTCCTCCTCCTCCTCCTCCTCCTACTCCTCCTCCTCCATCCATCCTCCATCCTCTTCCTTCTTCTTCGCCTTCCATCCCATCCTCGGCTCCCTTTCCTTTCCTCGCCGTCATAACGCCCGGCCATTAAGTAAATGCTTCCTCTTACGCTGTAATCATGTGTAAAACGCGTACGATTACCGCGCCATAAATCCACGCTACGGGGCGACTCCCGCAGACATAAATGTTCCCCTATAGGCTTCTTATGATCGTGGGAACGGCCCCTAATCATGATGTATGCCCCCTGTCTCGTGTTGCTGAAACGTGATCGAAAGCCCTTTCCCTCCCCCCCCCCCCCCTCTAGCCAGAACAGCCCCCCCCCATCCCGCTCCACCCCACCCTCAACACCCCCGCAGCCCCCAGCCCACCCCCTGCTGATTTCATGGGCCAGGGGCTGATAGAAATTATTGATTAAATCTGTGCAGCTCAGACTCCTCGACCCACAGAGGCTGGTTAACCCCTTCAGCGCCGGAGAGCGGGGGGGGGGGGGGGGGGGGGAGCTGCAAGAGCGAGACAACAACAACAGAGAAAAGAAAGAGAAGGAGAAAACGACAGGAGAAAGAAAACTAGAGAGAACGTCCACGACGACGGCGACGACGAGAAGCCCGCCCGTGGAGGCGTCGGCCGCGTCCGCGCTAATTCCCGCTATGCAAATGACCTCGGCTTTGACCTTTGCGCCTCGCCGGCTCGACGTGAACCGTGTGCGCAGCGAGAGGTGGAGGAGGCTGTCGCTCCTGTGGGGGTGGTGCAGCCCACACGTAGACCGCAGTGACCTTTCCTATATATTTAGACCTTTAGTCAAGGGCTTCGGCCATCATCTTTAAAGTTATAGTCTCTGATCCCTCCCGCCTCGCACCACCACCACCACCCCCACCCCCCCACCATCACCACCCTCCACCACCACCCAACACGCCTTGACTTTAAGTGTCGGAGCACGGCCGTGTGGTCTTCATCCTGCCTCCTCCTCCTCCTTCTTCTTCTTCTTCTAAATCCTGATTGCCTCCTCCACAGCCTGAGGTCGGGGCGAGAGATGCATCTCATATACAGCGCAGTAATCCATAGAGCATACACACACACACACACACACACACACACACACACAAGATACTGCGGATAAATCTGAGGGACCACCTCCTCCGTGTTTAGCAAAACATCTCTGCAGAAAACAATTATTTGAAGAGAAAATGTCAGCGAGCTACATTTCATAAATGTATTGCGCAAATATATATATAGAAAAATATATAGAAAATATATATATATATATATATATAAATATATATATATATATATATATATATATATATATATATATATATATATCAGAGGCCTGGTTATAGAAATATAAAAAAAAAATATATATATATATATATATATATGTGTGTGTATATCAGAGGCCTGGTTATGGAAATAGAAAAAAATATATATATAAAAAAAAATATATATATATATATATATATATATATATATATATATATATGTGTGTGTGTATATCAGAGGCCTGGTTATGGAAATAGAAAAAAAAATATATATATAAAAAAAATATATATATATATATATATATATATATGATATATGTGTGTGTAGGCCTGGTTATGGGCGCCGCCGCCAACGCTGAAGGGCCTTCTCTGTGTTTAAGCGAGCCGCATTAAGGAGGATCAGCCTAAAGAGGACCGCTCCGGCACTCGAGCCGTCTTCAGGCCGCCGAGCGCCGGGCGTCCTAATTCCAGGTCTCGAAATTCGCCCGACGCGGCCGAGGTGTGTGTGGGCAAGGCGTGCTGCTCTTTCCCATGGAAATCAATAGAGGCTTGTAATTAAACAAAAGGGGGTTGGCCAGAAGGGGTAAGGGGGGGAGGGGGGGAGGGGGGAGGGAGGGAGGGAGGGGGGGGACAACAACCCCCTCTCGGAAAGTAGGTTATGTAGAAAAAGTGCCGAGCTATCCAAATCGCGGCTTCGGCGAGAACTGAATATGCACTTTCAGAGCAGCGCGGGGACATTAGCACACTTCTCTGGGAAAGGGGACTTTAATTTTTTATTTCTTTTTTTTTTTACGAGGCCCGATCGATCGGCTGTTTGGGACTCGTTAGGATGAATTATGTTTTGTGTGTTCCGTGAGAGACGAGGAAACAAAAGACGGAATGATTTGGTGAAACGCGAATAAATAAATAAACATCTGGGGCAGAGGGGGGCAAAGAGCTGTTTTTATCATTAGGAAGATGAGTTGTTTTTTTCTTTTCACGTGACAGGAAGAGCTTGCTTTGCATACAGAGCGCTCTCACACACACACACACACACACACACACACACACACACACACAAACACACACGCGTGATTAGATTCATCGAAAGCAAACATTTCTGTCAAATTGCAGAACAAAAAGAAAAACTACCCCCCCCCCACCCTCCCTTCCCTCCCCCACAAATAACTCATCTTTAGATAAGAGGTTCTGGGTTCACATGTGCTCTCAGAGCCGAACAATCAAAGATCAATAATTGTGAAGGGATTGCAAGAGTGCACAATCATTACCTATGAACTCTATTGTGTTGTTTGGGCTTAATCAGCGGCGCTGCTGACAGAGAGCGAAGAAGAAGAGGGGAAAAAACACGCTGATCAACTGGGCCGGCTCACACACACGTACTCCTCACACACCCCCGTGGTCAGCAGACACACACACACACACACACACACACACACACGCTGGGCTGGTCTCACATTACTGTGTTCACTTGGATCCGTCTCTGGTCTCCGGGTATCAGATGGACCCTCGGTCCCCGTGGAGACTCCACACTGTAACGCCGTCGTGTCGTCAATCCACATCCCCGAAGAATATTAAATGTCGAGCAGCAGATTACAAAATAAAATACAAATGTGATGAATAAATATATTAAATCCTTATAGAATGCTAAATCTGTATAAATGCGAGTGGGCTCGCGAAACCCACGAAAAATTATATTTTTGGAGCGTCGATTCATTTCTTCATTCTTTTCTTTTTTTTTTTATAATCTGAAAAGGATAAAATGTCCGAATATAATAAAAATATATAAAAAAATGTCAAGTATCTGACCAACACTCACAAAAAAAATCCAAATGGGGTTACATTTTTAAAAAATATATAAAAATATATTTTAAAGGCAGTAAATTCTCACATTTGAGAAGCATTGAGCGACCTTTATTGATTACTAAAATAAACGTCAATTAATTGTCGCCCCTCCCCCCCCCCTCCCCGTGTGCTAATCGATGCCTCCAGTTGAGTAACAAGCGCTTGTTTTTTCTGCTCCAGATGCGGAGCCTCTCGTGTTCGGCCCCGGCGGTGACGACGTTGATGAAGGACGTCTGGCGAAGGGGGGCCCCGACTCTCATTTGCATCGGGCCGGCCTTTCGCCAAACTCGTCTTCGGGGGGGCCGATATGCATATAAATCACCTCTACGGGGTAATCAATCGCTCCGGAGTGACATATCTGCACACATTATTTCGTGGGCTTCAGAAGCGATTAAACCCGCCGCTACGCGCTGATCTTCACGCTTCATTTGAGAGGAGGGCAAATGTCTGTGGCTTTTTTTTTTTTTTGGGGGGGGGGGGGGGGGGGGGGTGTAGCTACTGTACAAATCAATAAAGAGCTGTTTGGGAGCAAAGTAAACAAAGGAATGGCACATATGGCCTCTCTCTCTCTCTCTCTCTCTGTCTCTCTCTCTCTCTCCGCTAAGTTCTCGTTGTCCGAGCTGTTTGAGACAATAGACGGTGAGAGGAGGAGGAAACATCGCTATGATGCTTTGGCTTTTCCTCACGTCTCCACCTGAGCTGCATACTGAGTGCTGGAGAGGAGAATGTGTGTGTGTGTGTGTGTGTGTGTGTGTGTGTTTGGAAGACATGGAGAAAGAAGGTGTTTGGGGAAAACAGAGAGAGAGGGAAAGATGTTTGTTGTTGTGATTTCTGTGAGTGTGTGTGTGTGTTTGTGTTTGTGTGTGTGTGTGAGGCAGCAAAGCCAGATCTTACCCTCCAGCCGGAGCGAGGCCATCCTTTGAAACTCGGGCTCCTGCAGCCAGCGGGACATCCTCTTAAAGGTCTCGCGGCCGGACTTGAGCTTGCCCCAGGGCTTGGGGTTCCTCAGGAGGTCGGACAGCGTGCCCTGTGACCGACACAGGACCCTCTCGGCGAAGATGGCCTGGGGGATGCTGTACCTCTTCAGCTCGGTGATGATCCTCTGGGCCACGTCTCTGGTGTTGATCTCCTCGCCGCCGCCCCCGCCGCCGCCGCCCTGCGAGCCCGTCAGCATGCCGTCGCCGGGCGAGGACATGGAGGACGACGAGGAGTGCAGGTGCTCGCCCATCTTGGAGGCCTGCTGGCTCGGGTGATGGTGGGGCTGGTAGTGCTGGCTGTAGATGGGGTGCGGGTGAGCGTGGGGGTGGTGGCTCGCGGCGTGCTGGTGAGCCTCCATCTTGTTCAGCTGGTGCCCCGCCGACACGTCGCCCCCGCCGCCCAGGCCCGGCGGCGACATCTCGCGGCCGAAATCCGACGTCCGGCAGAAGAGGCTCCCCCCGTGGACGTCGTAGCCGGCGTGGAGCATCTGGCCGCCGTTGCCGTTGGGGCTGTTGCCCAGGCTGCCGTAGCCGTGCATGGAGGAGGCGAGGCCCGAGCCGGCGGACGGCGGCGACAGGCTCTGGGCCATGGCCAGGTCCTTGCCGTACGGGTTGTAGAAGTTGGTGCCGAGGGCCCGGTCCTCGCGCATGAGGGTGAAGCTGCCGATGACGTTGCTAACGGGGAGGCAGGGGTGGTGGTGGTGGTGGTGGTGGTGGAACTTGTCGTCGAAGGGCTGCAGGGGGGTCAGCGTGGTGTAGGTGCTGCCCGAGCCGGACGGGGAGTCGCCGCTGTAGCCCAGCGCCGACATGGAGTGGTCGAAGCCCGGCGGACGCGGCTCGGGCTCCAGGGACATGGAGGGGCCCCCCAGGGAGGGCCTGGGGAAGGCCGCCGACAGGTCCCGCGAGTGCAGCATGGCCCGGCCGTCCTGGCCGTGCGCCAGATCGGGGTGACCGTGGAGCGACATCTCGCCTAGACTCCCATCCATCTTCCCGGAAGGAGGAAAAAAAGAAAAAGCTTCGGCGAATAAACGCTGTATTTCTTCACCCCGCCCCCCCCCCTCCCCCACCCCACCACCCCACACACGCACCCCCCTTTGCGTCCTCTTCTCTTGTTATTGTTGTTCGGCGGTCCGGGGGCCAACAGTCTGGAAGGTCTCTCGTTACACCAGACTCTATGGATTTATTGATTGGTGAATTAATTGATTTCCGGGGCTTATGAGGTGTCTAATTAATTATCTGATAACGTTAAGTACTGTCTTCAAACTCCCTCAAAGTCCCAGAAAACGAGTTTGCGAATTGCATCAGGAGCTAAAACTGTGATTTTATTCTCTCTCTCTCTCTCTCTCTCTCTCTCTCTCTCTCTCTCTCTCTCTCTCTCTCTGTGTGTCTCTCGCTCTCTCCTCCGTGGTGCTCAGCTGCGGTCCTCCCTGTTGAGAGACAACACAAGGATGCATTTAAAAAAAACTTTCACCGTCACAGAGAAGCACAAATACGAACAGTCACATTAAGGCACGCGCATTCCAGACAAAAAAACAACAACAATAAAAAAACGAGATATTTCTGCTCACGCGATAAAAAACACTTGGACCGCATCTCATTCTAAAGATTTCTTTTTCTTTTTTTCTTCTTCTTTTTTTGGGCCTTTTTAATGCAAAGTTATGAATATGCAAGTGTAGCGCGCGTGCGTATAGCGGCCGGACATCAAGGTGCGTTCGAGGGCGCGTATTCACGCCGTATATGTCTATATCTATCTGAACGACGCGTTAACTAACTGCAACCAACACGATGGCGGACCATGAGACACGCGCAGAAACACACGCACACACAAACACACACACGCGCGCGCACAATATCCTAAAAAGAGAGCTTTAAAATCCTACCTTTTAGGATCCACTTCTCAGAGCGCGTCCGCCGCCGTTGTGCGTCCTGTGCATGTCGCCCGAGCAGATTCACACAATGTGGTCCCGTCCGCCGCGCGCCCCGGGGTGCTTCATTCACCGAAACCACACCAAAAAAAAAACCATCTGCAGGGTTACAGACGAAAATATATGTCTGTCTGTCTCTCTCTCTCTCTTCGCGCGCGCTCTTCGGTCCCGATTCTCGGGGTCTTTTGTTTTCCACTCCAACAAAAAAAATCTGCGGGTCTAGCCTCGTGTGCTTTTTTTTTTTTTCCTCCTCTTGCTCTACACTAGCAGCTCTCCTCTTTTTCTTTCATTATCTCGTGAGATTTTCCTCCTCCCTCCCTCCCTCCCTCCCTCCCTCCCTCTCTCCCTCCCTCCCTCCCTCTCTCCCTCCCCTCTCCTCCCCTCCCTCTGCCTGCCACTTCATCGATCTCACCACCAACTCTTTCTCCTTCCCCTCCTCCTCCTCCTCCTCCTCCTCCTCCTCCTCCTCCTCCTCCTCCTCCTCCTCCTCCTCCCCCTTGCTCACATTGACTCTCCGCTTTCAGTGCGTCACGGCCTTAAAAATCTGACAGATGTGCGATGAAATTCCTACTCCAATTAACCCTTTCTCTCCCGAGGGGAGGAGGAGGAGGAGGAGGAGGGGGGGTGACGGGGCAGGGGGGGGGGTGCTCCCTTTCTCATAACCCCACAGGTTAAGCCTTTACTTCAGCTGATTGCACGCACAAAACTTATGAATTATGTGCGCACATCCGGGTCCTTGCGCCGCGCTCGGCTGTTTATTGGATGTGATCAATGGAGGTGTCACGAGCTGCGGTTGTAATGTGTTTTTTTATTTTTATTTTTTTATGTAACAAGCTACTTATTGTCACTGAAGGATCATCTGCAACGTGGAGATACTGTCAACATGTCGGGAGGCTCTTCTATGAATACGATTTTTTTATAATGAGAAGATTGTAGCATGAATTTAGCTTTTATTTCTGATTTCTTATATCAGTGCAGGAAGGCCCAGAAGGGAATAAAATAAATAAAATACATTAAGGGAGAATATTATGTAAATCGCCTCACTGACTTATTGACTCGGGAGAAGAATATATATATATATATATATATATATATATATATATATATATATATATATATATATATATTTTTTTTTTTTTTTTTTAATCCATTTCCACACTGCTGCGCGTCCTCTCCACGTGCACGTCCTCTCTCCTTCTCTCTCTTCAGCTCCAGACGGTATCTTTTTAAAAATATTTATTTGTAGTTTTTTTCTGACTCCTCTTGCGCAACCTTTCAGGAACACACGCCGTCAAGTGACGCTCGTGTTGTTTAACCCATGCGGCTCTTAATCAGCACTCAGCACGCGCCTCCATTCACTCAAGCAGCCAACACTTCAGCCTGGAAAGTCCCCCAACAAGATCCCCCCCTCCCCCCCCCTCTCACACACACACACACACACATACACCCCTAAAAACGGCCCCTCGACCTGCTGCTGCATCAGCGTGCACGTGTGCTCACGCGAGAGCGTCCAATGACCGTAATTGCGTGTGCATTTAGCGTGCCATATGTAGCTTTACGCTTGGATTGTGGCGCATACACGTCTGCCATCTATAGTCTAAGCATTGGTCAGGCCTGTGCGTGCATGTTTTTGAGCGCGCGCGTGCGCGCCGGAGAGAAAAACGCACGGACAAGACAGCAAGAAGCGGGGAGGCAGAGCGCATACTAATCATATCTGTCTGTCAGTTTAATTTTCAGAGATGAGCAGTTCTCTGGCGGAGCGGGGTTGCGCGGTGTGGGACCGCCGGCTTCCCGGAGCAGATGCTGCCCTTATCGATCCGCCCCGCGCGCGCATGCATGCAGCACAGCGCGGAGGGATGCGCGAGGAGGAGGAGGATGAGGAGGAGGAGGAGGAGGAGGATGGCTGGAGGAGAAATGGTCAACGGCTATACAACAGAGCGAAAATATAAAAAAAAATATATAAATAAAAAAAAGGTCCTTTTGGAAGGTCGGGGTGAAAGTTCACCTTCTGTGGATGGAACACCGGAGAAGAGAGGCTGACACCAGAGCCCCCCCCCTCTCCCCCCTCCTCAACTTTCTGCGGCCATGAGGGAAAACCGAAACCGACACCCGGAGGGGCGTTCAGGGTCTTGTTTTCGTCGACAGCCAAGATACACTAATCGAGCTATAATACTTATAATATATAAGGAGAGCGTAAACACCCATATGCTCGTGCGTAACGCGCAGTTTTGATTAAAATATATATTCCCCAAACTGATGTTTTTTGACTCCAGATCGACAGCTTTAAGGACATTTCAGGCACCTTCACCCCGCCGAGACATTTACATGTCGGCCATGTGGCTGGTGCTCTCCGAGGCCCGGCGAGCCCCATCGCCACCCCGGAAACACCGCGAGAGGAGCCGCATGGAGACGGTCATCCGCGGCTCTGGTCCAATATGCGTGTCGAATAAGCTTTTCTAATCCAATGCCCAATATCGAGCGTGTTTGAGATTGTTAACCATTTAGCTGATGCTCCTGAGGGGACGCGCATCGGCCGATATTACAAGAGCGACGAGGTCAGGGGTCAGATGGCCATTGCGCGTGACCGTGAAATGACCACGGGAAAAAATAAACTGAATATACAAGCCAAAAAGATGCAGAGAAAGAAAAGGGGGAGGGAGGGGGTACAGTGTGTGTATGTGTTTGTGTGTGGGAGGGGCCTTTTTTCCCAGGAAGCAAACATTCATATTTTATTGGTCGAAAATAGAAAATAAATAAGGAGAAAGGTGGTGTTTTCTGCATCAATGGACGTGCTGTGCATGCACACACACAAACACACACACACACACACACACACACACACACACACACACACACACACACACACACACACACACACCTGCACAGCAACAGGACGGAGCAGGAGAAATACAGCGCGACATTATTCATCCCGAGCTTTTTTTTACTCCCGCTCCCCCAAATCTGCTGTTTAATCACCGAGTAAAACGTGATCACTTATTGGCAAATGATAATGGATGGAGAGCACGCGCGCGCGGGGGTTTGCCGTTTTGAATGAAGTATTGACTCTCTTGTTTGCAGCTACGAAAAAAAATAAAAAGAGGAGATGTAAATCTAAATGACGTTTTTTTTAATTATTTGTTAATGCAGCGGGAAGAAGAATGTGAAAGAAAAGAGGAGTGGACTTATATAAAGCTGTCATATAATTATAATGATATAAACACATATTACAAACTCACACATATATCATCATTATAATAATAACCATTATTTATTTACACACAGACACGTAATAACTGGTAAACATGTTCACTGCACTGCTTTTCTTCGCATCGTGTGTGTGTGTGTGTGTGTGTGTGTGTGTGTCGAACATTGGTAAACAGAATACATAATACATAGAAAACACGTCAAATCTCCACGTTATTTAATACAATATGATAATAGTAATAATACTGATGATGATTTTACATATAGGACATCACGTGGGGTCAGTATGGTCATCTTTATTTATTTTGAAACAGAAAGAAGAAGAAAGAAATCCAAAGAAGTTATTCAACACTTTGTGACAAAATACACACACAAAAAAAACCTTCAACATGAATTCATCTTCATGAAAAAGAAGAAGTTAATATCACTGTCATCACCTGTAACCGTGCGTTACCTTGGCATCACGCCTCCACATACCTCCATAAATCCATAACTCCATATATAACTCCATGTAGAAACTCCCAACTCCATATATGCCTCCATCTATATCTAACTTCATATATAACTCCATATCCTATACCTTCATATATAACTCCAAATATACCTCCATAACTCCATATATAACTCCTATATAACTCAATATATATCCATATCACTTCATATAACTCTATTTCTAACTCAAGATAGAACTCCATATACTTCCATAACTCCATATATAAATCCACATATCTCCACATATAACTCCATATACCTACATAAATACATATAGCTCCACATACAGTGTAACACACACACACACACACACACACGCACTTTTCCTTTACAACTTCCTCCACCTGTTCGTGAGCAGGTCCACATGGTGATTATTAGAGAATGTAAATGATAGTCATATCTTTTTCTTCTACAGAATCAATTCTATGTATTTATTTATCGACTCTATTTAATAAAGTGACTTCTGAGTGAAGTTGTTTTTTCACCTGTTTTTAAAATAAAAGTTTTAAAGCAGAAAACCTCCCAGTGAAGATTTAGAGATGCAATAACACTTTATATGTTTCTTTAACTCTTGTCAAATCTATTAAATATAACAGTCGATATTATACTATTGTTATTTGTATTAGCTTCATTTGAAAGACAATAGTGAAAGTGGCTCAGCACTTAAATCCATATTTATCAATAAAATAGACTATTGCTTGAAGAAAAACATGTATTTCTTAAAATATATAGGTCATTTATACACATATATACATTAACTTGAAGCTATTTTATATTATTATAGTTGATACCTGATGAAATGAAATTATCTGAGTATATACTGTATCTATACATTAAATATATATTTCGATTTTAAAAAAGCAAATCAAATGTATCAATACATTTTGGTATCAATCCTATTAACATTCAAACACAATTCTAATTTTAAATCGTTTTACAATAAAATGAAATGCTGCTGCGTTGCCACACTTCTGT
>CM070092.1:4148572-4201072 GCA_036178185.1 Liparis tanakae | reverse complement strand
GAAACATCTGTACGTAGAGGAACATCTGTACGTAGAGAAACATCTGTACGTAGAGAAACATCTGTACGTAGAGGAACGCCTGTATGTAGAGGAACATCTGTACGTAGAGAAACATCTGTACGTAGAGGAACATCTGTACGTAGAGAAACATCTGTACGTAGAGAAACATCTGTACGTAGAGGAACGCCTGTATGTAGAGGAACATCTGTACGTAGAGGAACGCCTGTATGTAGAGGAACATCTGTACGTAGAGAAACATCTGTATGTAGAGGAACACCTGTACGTAGAGGAACACCTGTATGTGGAGAAACATCTGTACGTAGAGAAACATCTGTACGTAGAGGAACATCTGTACGTAGAGGAACGCCTGTATGTAGAGGAACATCTGTACGTAGAGAAACATCTGTATGTAGAGGAACACCTGTACGTAGAGGAACACCTGTATGTAGAGAAACATCTGTACGTAGAGAAACATCTGTACGTAGAGGAACACCTGTATGTAGAGGAACATCTGTACGTAGAGGAACGCCTGTACATATAGAGGAACACCTGTATGTAGAGGAACACGGGAAGTAGAGGAACATCTGTCTGTAGAGGAACACCTGTATGTAGAGGAACACCTGTATGTAGAGGAACACCTGTATGTAGAGGAACACCTGTATGTAGAGGAACACCTGTACGTAGAGGAACACCTGTACGTAGAAGAGCGTAGAGGAACACCTGTATGTAGAGGAACACCGTAGAGGAACACCTGTACGTAGAGGAACACCTGTACGTAGAGGAACACCTGTACGATCTCCAGGTCTTGGCACCAGACAGATTTGGGAAACTGGATCGAACCGTCAAAACTGATTTTCTTCTTAAAGCCGAGATCAGAATTCTTCTGGAGAAGATATACTTTAGATTTGTAATTCTGATCCTGGTCCCCCCCGACACACACACACACACACACACACACACAAACAAACACACACACACACACACACACGCACAAACACACACACACACACGCACAAACAAACACACACTTTCTCCAGCCGTCCGAGGCCCCTAAATCCTCCGTTTGAAGAACGCAGGTTGCCGGTTGCCGGTTGCCGGTCCAGGTCGTTGACCTCGGGCCGGTCCACGCCGCCCCGCAGGGCGAGACGGAGGCCACAGGGGAGGAGAATATTTAAGAGCCGAAGACTCGCACCGCTTAGGGCTGCACACGCACAAACATCTCGCCTTGGACCAAAGCGAACATCCACTCCACTTCCCCCCCAATATTATTAATAGATAGGAGGGAGGGAGGATCTCAAGTCCTCCCTCCTCCCTCCTCCCTCCTCCCTCCTCGGGACATGGAAGAGGAGAGAGGAGGACATGAGAGGCATGGCACGGGATGAAGGGAAGAACACAGGCAGCAAGGTGGCCTTTCAGGGCCGACTGGATGGGTTCCTCCCCGTGACCCCCCCCCACCCCCCCACACACACACACACACACACACGCCTCCCACCCCTTTATGGTTGTGCCTTCTGGTAACTTCTCTCTCAGTGCAGTTTACAGTGTGATGTAGATCCTTTTACATTTGTCTCTCAGTTTGAACCCCCCCCTCCCCTCCCCCCTTCTTCTTTTCCTCCTCCTCCTCCTCCTCCCCCTCCTCCTCCTCCACTTCTCTCTCGCCCTCCGTATCATTTTTCACTCGCGGGGCGATCGATATGTAGAAAAGCGCGGCGGTATCATGTATCATTGTGGAATATGTGATGTAGATTATGGCCGGTTCATGTTTACAGCATTTCTTTGTTGTTTCGATGGCGGCGGCTTCGGGGAGACGGGAGAGCTTTGAGATCTTTTTTTTTTTTTTTTCCTCCTCCGGTCGATCATAAAAATATAATGTGAAGAAAAAAAAGAAAAAAAAGATTATATGAGTGAAATTTATTTTATTTTACGAGCAGAGGCGATGTCGTGAGTCATACTTCAATAAAACAGAAAGAGCCGTAAAATGTTCGGCTTGCATTCCTGAGTCGAGGTGTCATCTCCACAAAGCGCATTATTTCACAATGAACATGATCTCCTTTCTGAGAGATATTTATTTTGACTCGTGACCATAATTTCTTGACCTCTTTGTTGTGATTTAGTCGATCGTGTGTGTTTGTGTGTGTGTGTGTGTGTGTGTGTTTTATTGTAAAAAACACAATATCCCTCGTCCTTCACATTTAGGCAATTTGTTCTGGACAATGAGTATTTGAATAGCCCTTTGTTTGTCAGATCAATATTTTCATATAATGGTCGACCGGCTCCTTCTGGAATGTTTTTCAAGGGGATCCCGTTGTTCTGCAGGAAAACAACGGCGTGGAACATGGAACCAGGAAAATGGAATCTGAGAACCTGGAATCAGGAATCTGGAATCTGAGAACTGAAAGCTGGAACCTGGAATCCTGAAACCTGAGACCTGAAGCCTAAAACCCAGAACCTGAAACCTAGAACCTAAAACCTGAAACCTGAAACCTGGAACTTAAAACCAAGAACCTGAAACCTAGAACCTAAAACCTGAAACCTGAAACCTGGAACCTAAAACCCGGAACCTGAAACCTGAAGCCTGAAGCCTAAAACCCGGAACCTGAAACCTGAAACCTGGAACCTAAAACCCGGAACCTGAACCTGAACCTGAACCTGTACGTAGAACCTGGTACGTAGAACCTGGACCTGTCAGGATCTCCCTCCGCTGCTCCGCTGCTCTCATCTCTGTTTGCCATAAACACGCCGTGGACAGTCGTGGACCACGAGTATCGAACAAAGATGGCGGACGCCGACGGCGCTCTGCTTTTCGATGTCGTCTCCCTCTCATCCCCCCCCCCCCCCCTCCTCCCATCCCCCTCCCCCTCCGAGCCGAGGTCCAGTTTCATTGCATTATCTGCATGTCCGGAGCGTCCCAGAGGGGCTGCAGAATGACCGGTGGCCCCGCTGACCCCTCAGAGCCGCTGTCACCCTTCATCACCCCGCTCTCCATCTTGGATGGTGTGGTCACCTAGCAACCGGGGCCAGGGTTCGCCGCTCGTGGACCAGAGGCTATTGGGAAATCAATCGATATGCCTCGGCACAACCTAGCTGGCTGGCTGGCTCGACTCCCCCTCTCCTCCTCCTCCTCCTCCTCCTCCTCCTCTCCTGCTCCCTACAGCCCCCCCCCACCCTCTCCTCCCCCATTCCTCCCCCTCTCTCACTCTACCTTGTTATGGCCAAATGAAGACGATGCAGTTCTCACTTTTGCACACCGCCCCTGCATGTGGATATCCCGTTACGGGAGGAGGAACGCCTCCGCTCGCCAGGAGGCTCCTCCGTGGACCGGGGCCTCCCGCTTCCACCGATGTTTCAGGATCGAGAGGCGGAGAAATGGCAATTAATCACATTTCAAGAAGAGGAGGGGGGGGGGGGTTCTTCTTCCTATCGTCGGCGAAGGAAGTGCTGACCGAAAAAAAGAAGAAAGAAAGATGTCGCCCGCCGCACACGGCCACATATATTTTTTTTTCTCTGTGTTTTTTTTTCCCCGAGAGCAATAACTCCTTCGGCCCATGTGAATCTAATTAGAAACCAGACGTGAACCCAAAGATCACTTTCATTAGCGGAACAATGAAGAAATGTTAAAGGGATTACACAATACCCCCCCCCCCCCCCAAAAGAAAAATTAAGATAGAGATTTTTAAGCTCATAAAAAACATCTAGAAGGTCAGGTTGGTTTTAGTGAGGGTCCGCCACAACCTTTTACAATCAGGCCCGGGGGGGTCAGCAACCCTTGAACCCCCCCCCCCCCCCCCATACCCCTTCTCTGACCACATCGGGGGGAGGATGGGCGTCAAAAAAAAAAAAAAAAAAAGATGAAAAATCCGATCACCTTAAACAGTTTAAGACAGAAGGCTTGGGGAGAAGGAAGGGTGGGGGAGGACGGTGGGTGGAGGAGGAAGAAAGGAGGAGGTGGAGGAAGAAAGGAGGAGAAGGAGGAGGAGGAGGAGGAGGAGGAGGCCCAGCACTGACAACAAACCCCGTGCTAATCTGTTCTCCGATCAGAGCCA
Source organism: Liparis tanakae (assembly GCA_036178185.1). NCBI lineage: Eukaryota > Metazoa > Chordata > Actinopteri > Perciformes > Liparidae > Liparis > Liparis tanakae. Next base: position 4,197,029 of record CM070092.1, on the reverse strand, counting down.
TCAAACTGAACGGCTCAGCTAAAAGAGAATCTGGTGGTCCATCTGGACTGCTGACCCCCCACACTGCACTTTGGAGGAGCAATTTAAAACACCTTTAACCTTTCAGTGATTCAGTGGTGCAGTCCAGCAAATACTGGAACTATGGTCTTTTTGAGGTTTTTTATAGACTGCAATTTTCATAATCAATGAAGAAGCTAAAGAATGTCATCTTCTCAAAATGTCAGATTTTGCTACTTTTCGACGTTCCCAACATCGAGCTTAATATCGGGACGAGCAAAAAGCAGTTTCCAACAATGCATCAAATCTCGATCTCTGTAATAAAAAGCCTGGAGAACACGAATACCCAAACAATAAATACACAATAAACTAAATATACTGTAAATACTGAACATAATCACAACGCACAGAACCCTTTGATTTGATTTCAGATCTGCAGTCGACCATCGGATCGGCTCCGCACTTGATGCCAAGCAACAACAGGCAGCTGCAGCCCCCCCTCCCCCCCCCCCCGAAAACCCCCACCCAGATCAGGCCGACAGATTTCTTGACTTTTGTTGTCGGTCATCCTTGCAACTAAGAAGATGAAGCGACCTCCCCGGATCCCCAGATGGCCGTCCAGCGCGTGGCTGGAGGTGGGCCGTGAAGTGACCCCCCAGCTGGACACTGTGGCCAGGTCACTGATCTCTGAGCCTCCCCTGACCCCCCCCTCCCATTCCTCCTCCTTCTTTTTTTAGGGCCAGCTGCCACCGTGGCAGTCCAATCCTAATGGTAGTGGAACCCCCCCCCCCACCCCACACACACACACACACACGCACACACACACACACACACGCACACGCACGCGCACACGCGCTCCCCTCCTTACTGCCCCAACATCAGCGGCTAGCCGGGCCACGGGGAGCGTCCAGCTGCCCTCTACCCCTCCTCTCATCCACTGGCCTTTCACTGGACACGGGAGAGCCTTGGGGAGTGTGTGTGTGTGTGTGTGTGTGTGTGTGGGGGCAGAGTGTAAAAGGATGGGCTTGTCTGATTCGTACACCCCCACCCCCTGTAAAAGAGAGGAAGAGGGGGGGGGGGGGGGGAGCGATAGCCACGAGGATGGACCCTGGCCAGGGAGGCATGACATCGACACGCAGCGAAGAAAAGAACCTCTTAACCATAAAAGTGGAAGAGTCGCCTCTGGAAATCCGGGGCGGCCGCACAAAATGCGGTGCGAGTGCCGGGGTGTCCCGCTCATTGTCCCCGCTACACGTCCCATGGAGGGCAGGAAAGAAAAGTGTGTGTGTGTGTGTGTGTGTGTGTGTGGGGGGGGAGAATAGAGGGGAGGGGGGGGGAGGGGTTTGGTGACACGCGCAGACACACATGGAGGCTGAGGCTCGCCCGTGTGCTTCCAGAGAGTCGGGTACAGTTGGATGACTTGGCATGGGGGGGTGCCTCCGACGGGCTGGAGCCCGGCTGCCTACTGAGAGAGAGGGGGGGGGGGATGGGGGGCTTCTGGGTTCGCTTTGCCTGGAGTAATGTCGATAAATCAATAGGACACACGTCACTGCAGGCCCAGAGAAGCCACATGAAACTGTCATTGATCGGCAAGAGGTGGAGTGTGTGTGTGTGTGTGTGTGTGTGTGTGTGTGTGTGTGTGTGTGTGTGTGTGTGTGTGTGTGTGTGTGTGTGTGTGTGTGCAGGGAGGGTGGAGCGGGGGGGCAACGGGGGGGATGGATGGATGGAGGTGTAGGGTTGGGAGGGGTGAGGCTGTGGGGGAGGGAGGATCCAAACGCAAGGAGCCCAAGGGTCATCTATTCCCCACTCTACTCCCTCTTCCTCCTGCTCCTCTTTCCTCCTCCTCCTCACAATGAAGGCCAGTGGTTGGGGGGTGGGGTGGGGGGGGGGGGGTCAAAGGTCAGAGCGGTGGCCGGTGGCCCGCTGAACAACACCGCAGAGCCGCACGTGCCCCGTCGGCAGATCTGGCGGTCTGTGGCGCCGCGTGGAGCTCGCCGAGACGTCAAGCAGAACCCACCGCTACAGAATGAGGGGGGAGAGAGAGAGAGAGAGAGAGAGAGAGAGAGAGAGAGAGAGAGAGAGAGAGAGAGACCCTCACAGAAATGCATGCGGGCTGGTTTGCTTGCGGTGCACGACGCTCTACGAAAAACCGCCATTTCCTCGTCTGCAGCAGCGTTTGGCAACCAGAGCGACCACCGAGCGGAGGAGAAAAGCCACAGCTGATTGCCCCTCTCTCTCTCTCTCCCTCTCTCTCACGCTCCCTCCCAGCTCAATCCTGCGTTTTCAGCAGTAGTTTCGATCGGCGATCAATACGGCACATGATCAACACGGGCCCCCGGATCATGATATCCATCCTCTTCACTTAGGGCCCGACGCGGTGCGCCGATGAGCCCCTTCTCCGGGTTTAGAGGGGGCTGGAAGTTCGATGCCCAACTGGAGACGCGGTGGCGTCCGGGTCGGTCCAGCTGTTTTTTTTATCTGAGGAAAGAGACGTGGCTCTCGACCCCTAGCCGCCTAGCCCCCCCCCCCCCCCCCCGTGTGGCTGCTCCCGGTGAGCTAACGACCGCCACATTGATCACGCTCGCCCGACCTCCAAATTGGGGTCGAAACCACAAAAGAGGCCCAGCGCCGGACGGCGGTTTGCGCGGTTCTTCTCTTTCTGGGAAATTACCCAGAAGCCCCGGCGCCCCGGATTTGCGCCCGACTCGCTGCAACCTAGTTTGCCTTTCGATCGTCCTTCAACCCACAGAGGAGGTCACCCCCCCCCCCCCCCCCCCCGCCCGACGCCGCCCTGATCTCCATTCTCTACGCCTCTTCTCCAGCCAGCTATTAACCTTTATGTAATTCCTGTAATTGTGGAAGTTGACGCTCTGACACTTTCATTATCGCGACGCGGCTGGCGGAGCAGACAGGTGCAGAGCGAGCGGCGGCGGCAGCCCCCTCTGTCCTTGCTCGGGCCGGTTGCCATGGAAACGGCTGATAGAGTAGGTTATCGATCGCCGTGTCCAGTCCCCTCCGCCCCCCTCCGACCCCTCCTCCTCCTCCTCCTCCCTCCATCCTTCCCCCATAACCCCGAACCGACTTTTTTTCTGCAGTGATGGGCGTGGATCAATAGGCTGTATATTGTACGCCTTTTCTCGCCATTCGTCCTGCGTAATAGGAAAAATGGAGACGGGGAGAATCGTGAAAAATGTAAGCGACGGTATTTAACGAGAAAGAAGAAGAAGGAGAAGGAAGAAGGAGAAGGGGACGATCTGTGCGAGTGAGGAGATGAGATTGAGCGGGAAAACGCCCCGAAGTCTGAGGACATGCAAATGATGGAGAGGTGGGGTTGTGTTTCCTGAACTGGGGTTCCCTCCTCAGAGAAGAGAAGGAAGGAGGAAGGAAAGGGGGTATCGAAGGAAAGAGAGGAAATAAAAAAAGGGAGAGAAGGAGAGGAAATAAAGAAAGGGACAGGAGGAATGAAGGAAAGGAGACAGAACAAAGGAAATAAAGAAAGGGAGAGAAGGAAAGAAAGGAGACAGAACGAAGGAAAGAGGAAATAAAGAAAGGGAGAGAAGGAAGGAAAGGAGACAGAACGAAGGAAAGAGGAAATAAAAAAAGGGAGAGAAGGAAGGAAAGGAGACAGAACGAAGGAAAGAGGAAATAAAAAAAGGGAGAGAAGGAAGGAAAGGAGACAGAATGAAGGAAAGAAAGGAAATGAAGAAAGGGAGAGAAGGAAGGAAAGGAGACAGAATGAAGGAAAGAAAGGAAATGAAGAAAGGGAGAGAAGGAAGGAAAGGAGACAGAATGAAGGAAAGAAAGGAAATGAAGAAAGGGAGAGAAGGAAGGAAAGGAGACAGAATGAAGGAAAGAGGAAATAAAGAAAGGGAGAGAAGGAAGGAAAGGAGACAAAACGAAGGAAAGAGAGGAAATAAAGAAAGAAGGAAGGAAAGGAGACAGAACGAAGGAAAGAGAGGAAATAAAGAAAGGGAAAGAAAGAAGGAAGGAAAGGAGACAGAACGAAGGAAAGAGAGGAAATAAAGAAAGGGAAAGAAAGAAGGAAGGAAATTAAATGAAAGGGGACAGAAAGAAGGAAAGAGGAAGAATGAAAGGGAAAGAAAGACAGGACAAGGAAAGGGAGGGAGGAAGGAAAGGTAAAGGGACAGAACGAAGGAAAGAGAGGACATAAAGAAAGCAGGAGAAAGAGGACATAAAGAAAAGGAGAGAAGGAATGAAAGGAAATATTAAAAGGGACAGAACGAAGGAAAGAGAAGAAATAGAGAAAGGGAAAGAAAGAGAGGATATAAAGAAAGGCTGAGAGGAATCGAAGGAAAGGAAATGAAAAGGGAGAGAGAAGGAAATAGAGTGAATAAATAAAGGGGAAGGAGAAAAGCAAATTAGAAGGGAGAGAAAAAAGTAAAGCTAGGAAATAATGAAAGAGAGAGAAGGAAAGAAGTTAAAACAAACAGGAAAGGTAGGAAGGAAAGGAAATAATAAGGGAGGAAGAATGAAATTGAGCTAATAAAGAAAGGGAGACAAGGAAATAGAAAGCGAAAGAAGGAGAGAAGGAAAGGAAAAGGGTGGATACAGGGCCCTCTGCATTCCCTCAGCCCTTCTCTCCTCTCCGGCGCAGTTTAAATATTCGTGTCACGGAACATTTACATGTGTACGACTCTGTACCAATTCATCCGAATCTCCTCGTTTGTATTCCTATAGAAATAAATACATACAAACATTTATTCACGTTTCCACACAAACAAGCTTCAGAGGGCCGCCGCCGCCTTCAAGAGCCGGAGCCCCGCGACGGCTGAATGGAGGAGGCGGGACCTGGGGGAGCTCGTTTAAATCTCGCCTGAGGGATCCCTTGGAGCGAGGTGGGGGGGCGGGGGCGGGGGGTCACGGTTGAAGTCGCGGAGCAAAAGGGGGCGGATTGAAAAAAAAAAAAAGAAAAAGGTGGGCAGCACCTCGAGGTGTCTCTGTCGCCCCGAGGCACGGTCATCACAACGCCAACAGAGGTTGGACATAAAAAGTGCACCGAGGAGGACACACAAAGGCTTTCATTGGGGGGGGGGGGGGGGCTGACGGTCAACAGCCTCGGCTTACAGCTACAAGCGGTGCACCACTCACCCCACCCCACCCCACCCCACCCCACAAGTATCGATACCCCACTGGACAACGCGCGTGACACAGAGCTGCACCCCGGGGTGCTCACGTGTTCTGCAGCCGCATTTACAGAGAGAGACAAAACCATGTGGACCGCGGGCCCGGTCACACTGTCCATTATTCTGCAGCCTCTCTCTCTCTCTCTCTCTCTCTCTCTCTCCCCCCCCCCTCCCACACACCCACACACACACACACACACACACACACACACACGCACACACACATGTCAATATGTTTGGTCTTCACTGGCAGGAATGTGCCCTGAGGCTCCCATATAAAATTAGCAGACCATTCCCATGTTGGCTCCCTTTCATGCCCCCCTGCCCGCCCCCCTCCCCACACACACACACACACACACACACACACACTCACGAAAGCGGCCCGACGCCACTGTATCAATAATTCAGCCACGATTTAGTTGTGTAGTCGGGGCCACATGTTACGGGTCAGTTGTAACGGCTGCTGTTGCCACGGGATGCCCGGATCTGCCTGATGGGCTTGTTGGGAGGAGGGGGTGGGGGAGTGTGTGTGTGTGTGTGTGGGGTCAAATGGTCTGCTGTCCTGCCATTGTGGGTTCACTAATAGGCCCGTACACACTGTCCACGGGCTTTATTCTGTATTTAAGATTAAACACGTGCATCATTATAAACCTAAAGGGTCAGTTCACCCACTTTACATCGGGTTCAAAGAGGGGACCGTTTCTGTATGGGGGACGATCAGGACGAGGAAGAAGAGGAGGAAGAAGAAGAAGAAGAAGAAGAAGAAGAAGAAGAAGAAGAAGAAGAAGAAGAAGAAGAAGAAGAAGAAGAAGAAGAAGAAGAATTAGAAGAAGAAGTAGGAGAAGAAGTAGAAATAGTAAGAGAAAAGGAAGTAGGAGAATAAGAAGTAGAAGTAGAAAAAGAAGTAGGAGAAGAAATAGAAGTACTAGGAGAAGAAGTAGGAGAAGCAGAAAAAGAAGTAGGAGAAGGAGAAGAAAGAAGAAAAGAAGGACAAAAAGGAAGAAGAAAGCATCATATGGGGCATTCTTCAAAGGACAAAGAAGGTTATCGGCCATACACAGTATATATATGTATACACACATATGCTTATATATGTGTATATATATATATATATATATATATATATATATATATGTAATATTATCGATGGTTTCCAACTTAAAAACAGAGGTTATTCAAAGCGGCTGCATGAGGCCTCCACTTGACGACCCGTCCTGAAAGAACCACGTGTGTTCTTGAGGATCCACAGAAAAATACAGTCTGTGGGGGGGTCTGTGGGGGGGTCCTCCCCCCCCCCCCCACCCCCCCCACCCCGTCTTAAGCCAGCCTTAGGGTGGTGGAGCTGCTAATCTCGCGCTATACTGCTAAAATGGAAATGTGTGTACACGTGTGTGTGTGTGTGTATCTGTCTGAGTGTGTGTGTGCGTGTGTGTGTGTGTGTGTGTGTGTGTGTGTGAGTGTGTAAGGGGCCAGGAGAGGAGAGAAGTGGCTGCCCTTGCACCTTGGCGAGATGAAAAGCCCTCAAAGCCCGGAGAGGAGGAAAACACTGGCAGGGCAGAAGTCAACCTCCCAAGGCCGAGAGAGAGGGAGAGAGAGGGAGAGAGAGGGAGAGAGAGGGAGAGAGAGGGAGAGAGAGAGACCAGGACCAACTTTTTCCTTTGCCCCGCGGCAGATTGTGTACGTGGTCAAACTCTGGAGTTACTGTATATGAAATGTACATTCAGAACTTCCTGGGCAATTTTGGTCAAAGGCCGACAGCCGTGACCCGGTTCTGTTTGTGTCTCTTATTGTTTTTATTATTCCGCTCGCCGGATTTAAATCACTCGCCTGAGGAACTGCATCAACCGCATAGAGCTATTACTACTATTATTGTGATTACATTTAGATCCCGCCGATTATGAAACGTCACTGTGCTCCGTGCGGGGGATGAAACGGCGTGCAGCAACAAAAACAACGACCCGATGGGAGGAAGACAACTTTTCAGTTTCACTTTTTATTCCACAACTTCAGACTTTTTTGGGAGGAGAGAGGAGGGGGGGGGATAACACACACACACACAGGAACACTTTTAAAGTGTGTTTCTTACATCTGCTTCCTGTCACAACTCCTTCCATATCGCGGTGCGAAGTCAAAACGACTTTCATCATCCTCACACAGACGAAGGGATCGAACACGCGGGGCGGACGCCGAGCGTTAAAACGATTGTCCAGGTTTCTGTGTTCCCGCCTAAAAGTAACGCGAGTGTTTGGAGGGCAAAACCTCGAGCGGCGGTCAACCGGGCGACTTTGGAAATAAACTCAAAATTAAACCGAAATGCACACGCGTTGACTCTGAGGGATGATTTCGGTGTTTTAGGAGCTTTTGTATCACGTACATTGTGATGTTTCTGAGTTTCTCGCTACTTATTGAATCCCTAAATGCAGGAAACTCAAACAAGAATGCACCAGGAGACTTTAAATAAATAAAAAACAATGATTGCACGTGCACATAGTCTGGCTATGTGGGTGCAATTCCTTTTTTTGAGAAACTAAATGACATTAAAGCCAAATTATTATTTGAAGAAGAGTATTTTTTCTTGGAACCAGATTTGAAGTCGGGGTCTTTGAGGCAGAAGCCGCCGTGAGAAGAACGTTTAGTGACCCCGAAGCAGAGTATCGATACCGGAGAGGATGTCGTGACATATCGCATTATTGATTATTTGTCACACCCCTTTAATTAAGGTGAAAGACAGCAGAGTGAAAACTGAAAACATTTACCCTCCTTAATGCTCTTTCCTTTTTTTTCTTTCTTAAAGATAGTTCCAAATGTATATTATATATATATATATATATATATATATATATATATATATAATATTAATAGATAAATAATAAAATAAATACATAAGTAAAATATATATAAAAAAATATTGTATATTTTAATATATATATTATTTATTATTATATCTATCAGTTTATGTGTATATAATAAATATATAAATTATAATATATAAAATACATATAAATAATAAAACATGTATATATATGTTATATATATATGTATATATATAATAAAGATATAAATAATAAAATATATATAAAATGTGCATATGTATTTTTTGATAGTGTCATTATAGCTGAATAATCTGGATGGCATAAATCAAGACTGAATTTGTATAAAATGCATTTATTTTGCTACGTCCTCCCCTGATTGGCCGTGCTCCAGTCACATGACTCTGCGATCCCTCTTTTTTCCCCATCTATAGCCGTTCTTTCTCCCCCGTATTTTCCTGCAAGTGAACCAACTGCAGCGTGAGGAAAAAGTTGCTTCCTGTTTACGGCCCACGTGCACGAGAGCGGTCACATGACGCGTCCTTACAAAAGAGGGTCGCCGTGTGCACGGAGAACGTTTTAGGCTTATTTAATAATAATAATCATTTGAATCCATGTTATTTGTACAGCGATGTAAAAGGCACTCCAGAAACCGAAACAATAGAAGCGGTAACAATGGACACGAGAGAGATGACCTCACGGTTTAAAGCTACGAGACGCTTGTTGAGGTCAACTGGGATCTGGACGTATACAAAAACACACAATTAGTACTCCAGTCAGACAGCAGCCATTTCTTATATCTCGCTATAAAAACCCTCAATTCACAAAGTCAAAGTAGCCTCATCCCGTGTCTCCTTCATGACTACTTGACCACTAATCCCTTAAAAAAGCCCCGAAAACATTCGCGCCTCCACTGTTGACCGTAATCATTTCTTTGGTCTTTGCAGAAACTACAGTAAATTCACCCATTTTAAAACGATCAATAAAGAGAGAGAAGAAACACACACACACACACACACACACACACACACACACACACACACACACAGCTGATGCTGGAGGTTAAGTGTTCAGTAGAAGGTATTCGCTCAGAGAGAAAAGGTGTGAGGCACAGAAGTGATCTATGCCGGGACACCCTTGACGAGTTGCCGCGGCGACCGCGTGTAAAAAACGAGGATAAAGGGGGACGCGGCCCCGCGGTCAGCGGACCGTCGGCGCGGCGACGTATCGCGCAGGTGTCCGACAGCCGGTAGTTACTCATCGTCCGCGATGTTAACGATGGCGGCGCGTCGATAGCAGAACCCCGGGAGTTAAATGAGTTTGTGCACTCAGCTACGCCTGCGCCGCCTTCTGGGTTTTTTTTGTGGCTGTTCAAGGTCACTCCCTTTTTTTTTCGACCAGGAGGGATGGTTCCCGCGCCGCGAAGCATCTCGGGCTCAAGGTCAAGCGTGGCGGCGCGCGCCGCTGTTCAGAACAAATAGATACGCCGAGCACTCCATCTCGCCGGGTCGGTTAAGTACGGGGGGGCCGGGATAAAAAAAGAAAGAAAGTTGGCCCGGCACCTCGTATATATATTTCATCCTGTACTTGTATTTCAGCTCCACACTTTGTCACCCCCCACACACACACACACACACACACACACACACACACACACACACACACACTCACACACTCTAACGCTTTGAACTCCCTCTTATGACTGAACGCACAAAAAAGTTAGCATTGATTTTTTTTTTTTGGGGGGGGGGGGGGGGGGGCCACGTAAGAGCTCACCGGAGTGCAATGTGGAACGATCCCGTCGAGTACCCCCTCTTTTAAGCTGCTCTGTCGGGACACACAGCGTGACCGAATGCTGCTATTGGCCTATGGACGGTTTGGGGGGTGGTGTGTGTGTGTGTGTGTGTGTGTGTGTGTGTGTGGGGTGGTGGGGGGGGGGGGGGGGGTACAAAACAAAACAAAACAAAACAAAAAAGAGCCCCCTCAAGAGGGCCTTTGTGTTGGAGGGCAGGACGAGGCCGGGGCGCGTGGCGAGAGGACACACTCGATCCGGAGTCAGTTAGCAGCTCATGCCTATCGCCGTGGACAATGGGCGCACGGGGCGAGTGTCTCCCTTTTTAGCCCCTCAGCATTACGCTCACTCTTGTCGTGCCCCCCACCACGACCCCCCTCCCCCGACCCCCGAGGAGACACGAGCCGGGGGCTGGGCGCTCTGATGGCCAAGCGTGACATTTAAACCCCTGCCCTCCGGTAGCTTTAGGGGGGCTTTATGAAGGAGATAGGGGCGGTAGGTAGGGGGGGGGGGGGGGAGAGCACACAGAGAGGTCCATCTGAGCAGAGAGAAAGGAGGGGAGAAAAACAGAAGAAGAAGAAGAGGGTACGGACAGAGGCTCGCCCTATAAACCCCCCCGTCCCCCCACGCACCCCCCGCCCCCCTTCCTCCTGCAGAAATCCTCAGTGTGTCAGTGTGGCGGGGGCCCCCATTGTGCGTGGGGCGGGGGGGGGGGGGGGCACCGCTGAAGAAAAAAGGGCCCTTTGGTGGTAAACAATTCAGCTGTCCACTCTGATCACGGCGGGGGCACATCCCATTGCTCCGAGCATCTGCTTCGTGGTGTAGGTGCCGCTCGCCGCCGCTGACCATACAAAACCCGGCGAGCGGCTAAAGCCCCGCATCTGCAGGCCCACTGCCACCTGCTCTCTCACCCCCACCCCCATCCCCCTCCCCCCCCCCCCCCTTCTTCTTTTCTTATCGTCCACATTTTTCGGATCAATACGGTCGACTCCGCCGCGCCGCCTCTCAAAAGGCGGCTTGAATAGCCGGCGTTGGCGGTTTAGTGGGAGCGCATGCTTTTTAAATTGCGTACAGTGCAGGAGGCCAACTGTACGAGCTGACTCAGGCCTGCATGGGGGAGAAGGAGAAGGAGCTCTCTCCCTCTCTCTCTCTCTCTCTCCCTCTCTCTCTCTATCCTAAATCGTTTCTGTGGCTACTCAGCGCCCCCTTGTGGTCGTTCAGGATACTTCCTCCCTGCTTGCAAATTCATCCACCTGCTTTTCTTTTTTACAGTACGAAGTTCTTTCCTCTCCGTGTTGATTGACACACTGGGGTGGAATAAATGTACAGACAGCCTCGGGTAGATAATAATAAAATTAAAAAAAGTGCTCCAACTCTCAGGTTTTTTGAATAAAGAGTTAAAGGTTTTCCTGTTGGACACTGACTTTTGTATTTTTACTCTCATTCTTTTCTTTTTGTAGCATTTTCATCTTTCTTTATACTTTTTAACATCGTCTTCATCTAAACTATGATTTCTTCTCGTGTCTCTTTTCATATCATCAATCTATTGAAAGTAAAAAGTCGTCGTCGTTCAGGATGTACGGGTTGTGCTGTTTGAGTATTGTGTCGTCATGGAAACGCATCATCTTTCAGGAACCAGTCTGATCTGGAAAGTTACTAATAGCTGTCAAAATAAGATGAAATATCTCCTTCTGAAATGCAGTAAAGCAGAAGTACAAAGGGAAATATTGATGCTTAACTACTTAGTTACCTTTAACCACCAACCAACATACAGTTGTATGTAAATATACAGGATAACACTACGATGTTTAATATAAAAAAAGATTGTATCCAAGCGTATTGCATCTGAGTGACACATTTCCTGGATTATTCCGCCTGAAAGGGTTAACAGAGAGGCGGGGAGGCGCTAATCAGCTCGGAAACATTTGCTGCCCTTCTGGCAAGGTCAGAGGGGTCACGGTGCCTGAGCTGGACGTCCACTCCACCCCCACCCCGGCCCCCACCCTTGGGGCCCACAGGCCCTGCAGGCACAATCACTGCAGCGCCGCCGTCGGCCCGCAGAAGCCGCGCTTTAATCTGCGGATGGGCCGCGGCTGTCTGTCCATCAGGCTGTCAGGGCGGCCCTGGACCCGAGCCAGCTGATTGGTCTATAGGGGGATGCGCCCCCCCCCCCCCCCCTCACACACACACACACACACACACCCTTCCTGCTGTTTGGCCAGCTGATTGATCTGTCAACACTGACCGCTGGACGTGTGTCCCTGAATTTAATTTCAGAATTCATTTTCCGGGAGACGTGTGTGTACAGAAATGATGTAGAGTCCCGGGGATCGGAGAGTGGTCCGAGGGCGGAGGCGAAAATAAAACTGCAATTTAAATTCCAATACCCACCTCCCCCCCCACACACACACACACACACACACGTACACTTACTTCGACGTAAAACACACGTCCGACCCTTAAAGCACGTGTTTTTTTGCGGTTATTTAAAGTGAGAAAAGTGTATTTTCTCCGTGGTGTTGGGTACACATTCATCGGCTGTTGCAAGGTCTACGACCGAGATGTGGAATCATCTCCGAGACATGACGCATCTCTTATCAATAACCAGAACCACCCCCCCCCCCCCCCATCTCCCCCGTCGTCATAATAATAAAAAAAGGGTTGAAAAATGCCAGTGGAGGCCGGCGGTGAGGAGGTTAGATAACCCTGATTCATTTCACAGCTCATAAAGCGCTGTCGATGCTGTGTGTGTGTGTGTGTGTGTGTGTTTCCCCGTCCAATCTGCTATCAGAAATACCCATAAAAAGGAACGCACGGACAATGAAACGAATGCGGTGGCTGAGACAATGCCCCGTGTGAGGAAGTGAGGGCTGATTTGATGGACCCCCCCCCCCCCAACACACACACACACACACACAGATAGACGGGGGCTGCTTGGATATGCATCACAAAGGCTTCCTGCTGTATTGATCCGCAGTGGGTTAAGGCAGTCTATCAGCAAATGTCCCTCTCTGGGAAAAACAATAGGAGATTAAAAACACACAGCTTGTCCAGGCGGGAGGCTGCTGATGGGGGGGGGGGGGGGGGGGGGGTCTTATCTGGGCCCAAAGGTCACTGTGTACAGATATAATCCACTTTCACTTAGCAGCTTCATTTAAGGCACCTCGCATGCAAAGTGTGGCATTTCCCCCGAGTCTAGTCTGGAGACAGAGGGTTGTTTTTTGTTTTTTTCTTTCTCAGGAAGCTGAAACTGTTTAAATCTTTAAACGCTAGAAGACGACAAAACCAGAACGCTTCTCTGTAATTATATTTCATGACTTTATTACTTTGATATATCACCTATTCTGCCTAAAGTCCATTTGAGGACAACCTCCTGATTTGTTGTCATATTTGGCATCAATAAATGATTATTTAGTTATTTATGTTTCGAGATGCTTTGTCTGATTGTGCTTGTATAATTGTCATTGAGGACCCCTCTTGGTTAAACTCAAAGGGATATTCCTAAAGAATAATTCTAATATATTCCAGTCCATAGGGCCAGAATAAAACTTTTAAAAAGCACAGACGCACATAACAAACATGCACCTACTACAATAATGCAGCAAAGGAGTCGTACGTAATGTGAAGAGTTGTTTCTCTACACTTATAGCTTCCTCATCACTTCCAGCGTACACTTGTAAAAATATGACTCCCTTATAATCCTCACACGCCGTTATGGGGCGCGTACGGGAGGGAGCTCTTACAGCAACGGCATTCAATTCCTCCTCAAACTGCCCCTCTTCAGCAACGAGTCGTCCTTAAAAATGATAAATAAATAGAATAAAAAGACGAAATAACTCTTTTTTTTCCCCTTTCTCGTTACATTTTTATAAAGCGGAGGCATCGTTTTGGGGAGCAGTGGGTGAGGCAGACACTGCATACTTTTATAATAACTAATTATGTATATATAGAAACACTTATGATTGGAAAGGCGGGGGCGGGGGGGCGTTCAGAGTGAACATTTGACGGTCGTTACTTGTTTTTAGTTTTTGAAATAATGATAACTTATTATAATTATAATCTCCACCGGGAGGATCATGAGCGTCTCTGTGCGTGTGTGTGTATGTATGTGTGTGTGTGTGTGTGTGTGTGTGTGTGTGCACCTGTGTCTGTCCACTGATAATATTGCATTCTTCTGCAGAAAGCTGCACAATATTTTGTCTCTTTGTGAAAACACTTGTTTATGATCTATGCTGCCAGCGACCTCGCAAAATATGAAACTAGATGCTTCTTCTACTACAAAAAAAATACTCAATCAAGTAAATAATGTCTTGGTTTCTTTGGTATTTGTATCCTCCCAAAGCAAGACGATTTCCGGGTAATACGATGCTCAATGAGTTCTCAAAATAAGGTAAAAGGAGAGAGAGAGTAACCCTTTCCTTCCCCGCACGGTCCAACCTTCTGTTGCTCTTGAAAGTACTTTGAAATGCGGATGTCACATTTCTTGTTGTTTATTTACTAAAGCATGAAGTCACGGTGCCCAATACAAACCGTTAAAATTCAACAGAAGCAACGCGTGAATATAACTCATTTGTTCATCAGCGTTCAAACTCAAACTTGTATCAAAACCCCCGAAACATTTTAAAAAGAACTGGGAACCACTCTTAAAAAACGCCCTTGCATAGTAAAAAAATAAATCGACATTTAAAAAAACGTGTAATGTAAATCAATACTTCGGCGGCGGCGGCGAGGCGTGAGGTCAGAAGCGTTCCTTGGGCTCGCTGAATTTGCGGCGCTTCTCCGGCGCGGAGGTGGACGGCGTCTCCTGGCTGGTGGGGATCTCGTACCGAGAGACCTGAAAGCAGCAGAAGACACACCCGGCTGGTAAACAGAGTGTGTGTGTGTGTGTGTGTGTGTGTGTGTGTGTGTGTGTGTGTGTGTGTGGACAACATCCCACTACCAGAAAGATAAGCAGCGCGATCGGCGATGACTCGTCTGTGAAGCCAACGCACTTTTACTCTTTTCAGAAACCCAGCCAGACTTCAGCTGAAACTTATGTAAAGGTAGAGCGGCGCTATCGGCCACAGATGTATAGACATTATCTTCAATCTCAGGAGAGGGCGGAGCTTCTCACACTTTTGTCCTTCAAGGATGTCGACTTCTTGGTGTTCACGGTCAGTTTTGCCTCCTACACACACACACACACACACACAATATATGTTTTAAAACAAGTAAATGATGACATACATTCTGATTGGTTCTCTTTACTTTATAGCCAATCACAGAGGCTCACAGGTCCTCTCCATGCAACAGACTGACCGTGGTGGACCTGATGACCCGTCCGCTCCGGGTCCTCCTCAGGTTCTCAGCGATGGGCGACTTCTTCACCTCCGTGTCCATCTGAGAGAGAGGGGGCAGACCAGGTGTACTCAATGTTGTTGCATACAACTGGCCTTCTGCAGCAGAAGCTAAACATTAGAGTTAAAAAGTCCGACGTACCTCTATGGCTTTCTCGCAGCTCTCGATCGTCTCATAACAGCTCATCTGGATCTCTTGGGTTCATGAACGAAACAAAAAAGAGTTCATAATCGTTTCCTTTGTCTTGTCCAATAATATGAAATATTATTTCTGGCTAATGAGGATCTCTGTATGTATGACTCTCGCCTCCATCTCCCAGTTCATCATGAACCGGACCGAAGGACCTCCAGAGTTTGTGAACGGGGCGGAGGACTCACCCGTGTTGTCCAGGTCCAGGTCCTCGTTGTCGGGCCTCTCCACGTCTTCGATCACATGGGCCTAAAGATTGAAACATGTGACCTGACGTGTCGACACGTTTGCCACATTTAGGCATTTCCCAAATCGCGCGCCGAGGACGCAGGCGCTCCCCGCGTTGCACAGCTTCCTGTGTTACTGCAAACAACCCGACGCTGACGGTAAAGTTGTTGTTTTCTTCCCCCCTGAGAGTAAACCGGCATTTCTTTTTCTTAGTGTTGCAAGTTTAACATTACAAAAAGACAATTGGACGGCACACAGACGTCACTAATGTTACACAGGATATTGGTTAACGATGAAGAAAAGAGGGGGGGAGACAAGGTGGGGAGGGGGCAGGACAGACCATGATTTTATTAAAAAAATTAAAAAAGGAGAAGGAAAGTGGTCGTTCTATGGAAGGGGAGCTACTCCCCTGTGGGAGGGACCCTGTTCAATAATATACCTGCAAACTCATGAGGGGTTAAAAAGGTGACAAGGGGGTCGATTATTTCTCACCTCCGTATTACTTTAAGCTGCACAGCAAATTGATTTTCATTTAAATATGTAAGACTCATTTTTAATGGTTTTTATTACTTCTTTAATAGTACGTATGACAGTTACTTTTAATGTTTTTTATTACTTCCTTTAATGGTACGTATGACTTACTTTTAGGGCTGGGCACCGATTAAACATTTTAATCGCATGATTTCCCCGATTAATCGCATTTGTATACGCAAAATCCAATAATTAATTCAAAAGTAGTGTATAGCGCACTTGTATTTTAAATGTTGTGCCATATGATGAAAGAGCCATAACATGTGTTGTCCTGTTAGAGAGAGACACCAGAAAACACTTTCAGGGCAGTTTGTCAACTCCTAGAACTTGACACTTATTTTAAATGTTGTGCCATATGAACTAAAGTGCCATAAAACCTGTTGTGCAAACAAACACTTAACATCAGCATTTCTATATAGTAGCAGTTATACTTTGTGTAGATCTTAACTAAAACAATGTTATCAAAACAAACACAAAACTAAAGCTTATTGCCACTGCAGGGCATTAATGTTAGTGGTGTAGCACCAACAATGTGATCACATTTACGTAAACCAGACGAAGATGAATGAAACTACATGGAGCCGTCATACATTGATTATACACTATGAGGCCGTTAGTCTGTATCTGACCAGATGGTACAGAGTTCATCAGGATGAGCAGCTGTAGAGTTACACAACTTTACAGACTGTCTGCATTAGAGACAAAGTAATGAAACGTTTCACTTCTGGCATGTTTTGTTTTTTTGAGCCGATGACGGTCTCAAAAGATCCGCCACGTTCCGCCCCTCGCTGTGAGCGGCGCTGCGCAGCGCGTGCAGACAGCATGACACGGAGCAGCGCGTGAGACAGCGTGACACGGAGCGGAGCAGCGCGTGAGACAGCGTGACACGGAGCGGAGCAGCGCGTGAGACAGCGTGACACGGAGCGGAGCAGCGCGTGAGACAGCGTGACACGGAGCGGAGCAGCGCGTGAGACAGCGTGACACGGAGCGGAGCAGCGCGTGAGACAGCGTGACACGGAGCGGAGCAGCGCGTGCCCGCTGATCACGGGCTCTTTTAATGTAGTATCGATACTAAACATATGCTAAATCACATCGCTCTTAATACGGGTCCTTTGTTAGCATCGCTACACCGTGCAGCGGGACAGCAGCAGATGTAGCGGGCTAACATTCAAGCTAACCTAAACCACCAAACGCTGAAGACATCTAAACGCTGATTGGCCGAGACGTGACACGCCCCATCAAAGATGTTTTACACCACTCCACATTTTCTCCGCATTTCACTGCAATCTCAACAGTAGCGGCCAGGTGACCCCCCCCCCCCCCCCAAAAAAAAAAAAAAAAAACTGTGGACGACCCATTTTGATTTCAAAACGGTGAATTTCACCGAAAGGTGACAAGTTTGCAGGTCTGCAATAAGGGTTTGTGGAGTTTTTTTAAATTATCCTTTCCTTCTGTTCAAAATCCCAATTCAACGAGCCCGATCTTCTCGTCTTATTAAATCTTAAAAATGTTAAATGCAGAGCCCGTTTCCTAAAGCGCAAACCCGGTTAAATGGTTAATTTGAAAACTGAATTAAAATATATATATATATATATATATATCTTATTT
The DNA here is from genome assembly GCA_036178185.1 of Liparis tanakae. Classification (NCBI taxonomy): domain Eukaryota; kingdom Metazoa; phylum Chordata; class Actinopteri; order Perciformes; family Liparidae; genus Liparis; species Liparis tanakae. The sequence continues at coordinate 4,179,393 of CM070092.1, read as the reverse complement.
AAGAGTTAAACAAACATGATATCTTCAATTCCCAAACCTGAAGACAAAATAATGTGTGGGTATTTAATGTGCCGACCTGCGACAGGACGCCGTCCTCCTCCATGTGCAGGACCCACTTCTCCGGCCCTTGAACTCTCTCCTCCACCTGCAGACGTTCAACAACACGCACAGCTGTCAATCACCGACTTGCAGGGAGCCACGCAAAACGCCGCCTGTTACCGGCAGTGGGTTTTAAGACTTTTATTTTGCCTCCTCTCACGGTCACCTCCTCCAGCCTCCGTCTCTCTGTGGTCATGTCCATCTTCAAAGTGTGGAAGGGCGTGACCACCTCGCCCATGGTGAGCTTCACCGGCTCTTTCTCAAACTCCATGGTGTCGCCGTCGGCCTCCATGAAGCCGGGAGGCTGGTAGTCATGAGGAGTGACTGGAAGACGGACGGACAGTGAGACCGACGGAACAAGAAAGAAGCAGCATGTCGGCTTCAATCCCAAAACACGAAACACGCACACACACACACACACACTCACTCACACATGCTATAGCTCAGGGGTCAGGAACCTGACATATATGGCTCTTCCGGTGACGGCATAAGGCTCTTTTGAGTTTGAGTTAAAAAAAGAAAAATCTCCGCCCGCCCCCTGTAACTTTCTCTCTCCTCCAGATGACAGCAGAAGTAATTTAAGATCCCTTTCTTAAAGACATCTTTGTTCTTTTATTAAACTAAACGTCTGTTGTTGATCGTCTCCACAGCAGCATGTCATTCTGTCTCTACGTCGCATTAAAAGCAAGACATATTTCATTTATTATACGTTAAAAATACTATATGGCTCTCAATGAAATATATTTAGAAATATTTGGCTTTTATGGCTCTCCCAGTCAAAAAGGTTCCTGACCCCTGCTATAGCTCATGAAATCTATATATTAAATATATAATATATAATATAAACCTTTTGGCTCACTTCAACTGATCCCGCACCGGTTGAAATAGCGATCACTGTGAGTTACCGTTCTCGTAGTAGGCCAGCTTCATGTTGAGGCAGACGTTGTCTGGCAGCGGACCCAGGTTCTGCATCAGGGTGTACAGCTTCCTCACCAGCAGGGTGCTGGCCTTCTTCGTGTTGCCGCACGACATCGCCGACACCTGGTTGTCGTTCTTGCTGACGAAGAAAAGGAGGCAAGAGGAAAAAATGAGAAAAGCCCACCATCGACCCAGCGCTTGAACTTGTATACGTGCATTCTCTCTACTGACCACCAGGGGGAGACTCCTCTGGTTGTATATACACGTCTATATAAATGACTCGACCTCTCTCTTGATTTATTCCCTCAGTAAACATTGTAAACATTAGTGTATGTCTCCATCTGTAGTTGTAAGTCTTTTTCAATACAGTGGGATACATTTAGTACATTATGGTCATTTAGAGTCAAATAGACCGTAAAGCGGGGGATGCTTTAGGGCGGGGCTACACATTGATTGACAGGTCGCTACTCGAGACGCAAATGGCTACGTCACTCCTCCAGAGTCCAAATATGGTCACTTTGGTTTATCAATGGCAAAAAACTAAGAAGGCAGCGGACAAAACACAAAACCCGAGGCTTCAAAACATCAGTCCACAAACCAATGAGTGGCATCACCACAACTACGTACACCTCTTATAAACAGGCTGTTTTCTAGTCTGTCAGGTGCCTCATTTTTATAGTTAAGTCATAGTTTGTTCCTAATTTTATTATGCAATTGTGAAGTAATAAAAATAGCAGCAAGTGTATCATTCTTATCTATGTCTGACACTAGAACTGAAACCGTCTCCTACTTCAAGTCACATGTGGATTCAAGGGGTTAATATGTGTGCTGATTAGACAGAAAGTTACTTCCTGGGAGGTGAGTGCTTTGTCTGATTGTGCTTGTATAATTGTCATTGAGGACCCCTCTTGGTTAAACTCAAAGGGATATTCCTAAAGAATAATTCTAATATATTCCAGTCCATAGCGCCAGAATAAAACTTTTAAAAAGCACAGACGCACATAATAAACATGCACCTACTACAATAATGCAGCAAAGGAGTCGTACGTAATGTGAAGAGTTGTTTATCTACACTTATAGCTTCCTCATCACTTCCAGCGTACACTTATAAAAATATGACTCCCTTATAATCCTCACACGCCGTTATGGGACTCCAACTTTTATTTTTGCTTTTTTTATTTTCTTGCATTAAATGAGGTTTATTTAATGTGTTATGAACGTCTCGTGAAGATTAAAATAAAAGCCTACCTTTCAAATTCCATCTGCGCTCCTTCTGCTGTGTAATGGATCTTAAACTGGTAACATTCAGTCACTTTCTGAAAGACAGGTGCAGATATGAGGACATTCAATAATCCTATAAACAGCTTGTTATCTGCTCAGTGGTTTAGATGTGTTAAACATTAACAATGGCAAGAGGGCAGCCGGTCCATTACCTCAGGGTGCTCTGGGTCAGTGTAAATCTGAGGAGCAAACGAAAAAAGAAACATCGTGACTTGTTCTGGATTTATGTTTGGGCTCCAAAGAAATGACTTAATGCAACACCAGCTCAAAGAATGCGTGTGGCTTATCTCTTAAAAGACCACACAGAAGAAGTCATTAGCTCAATACTCACAGACATAATGACGGTCCGCAGCTGGTGGGGAAAAATAAAAAAATAAAAAATAACAATGACTTTGACGACACGATGAGACACGGGACAAGACAAATGAATGAATATGGACTTAAGAACAAAAGAAATCTTATGATTTATCGAAGCTGTGAAAAATGTTACTTACATACTTCTTCTGGATGGCCTCAAAGCATCCCTGCATCCTGGGGGAAAATGTAAATAACATACATCTGATTATCTTTGACACACACACACACACACACAGTGGATATTGTTTTCCTGAGACTTTGGCCAGCCGGTGTCAAAGTCATCATTATTCACCATTGCACAACCTGAATGGCACCCGGACAGCTGTGCTCCTCTCTGAGGATCATCACTTTCTGATCTGCGGGAAGAAAAATAAACTTCTTAGCAGCTGTTTCCAAACCGGTAAACAGACCTGGGGTTCGCTCACCCCGATGAGCAGACAAATTAAATTCAATTCAGTTTATTTGTAAAGCCCAATTTCACAAATTACAAATATCTCTCGTAGTGCTTTACAATCTGTACACATAGACATCCTTGCCCCAAAACCTCACATCGGATCAGGAAAAACTCCCAAATAACCCTTCAGGGGGAAAAAAGGGGAAGAAGCCTTCAGGAGAGCAACAGAGGAGGATCCCTCTCCAGGATGGACAGATGCAGAATGTCTCCCTCTCTCTCTTTATTTTCTAACCTGCAACATTTTTGCTGCCGTAGGCTTTCTCTGGGAAGATGCCCCGGAGGTAGGTGATGCCGGACACCGCGATGGCCAGAAGCTTCTTCATGACGACCAGGGACTGCTGCTCGGAGAACACCTGATTGGGCAGCAGCTGAGTCTCCTGCACAAGTTATATGACATTAACTCTCTGATTATAATCAGAATATCAAGGATAATAATTTCATCTTGTGGTCCTTGTGAGTTAAATATCGGTGTGGATCATTATATTACCAAAACCGGTGGTGGGAGATTTTAAAAAAAGTTTTAAGTAAAATAGTTGGCAACTGATGAAAAATTACAAAAATTAAAATCCTGGTGTTGGAAGATAATACACTTTATCCACAAACCAACTGGATCAATTGTATATTATATGAATGCACCCGAAAAGAGTTTGTAGCTCAAATCTGAGTAACTACTTGAAGCAATTAAAAATAATGTTGTGAAGTGGTGGTATAAATGTAGTTACCAACGTTATTTCTGCATAGGCTCAAATTTAAGCTATAAATTGGGGTATTTAAATGCATCGCTATACACACAAAATCTTCATTATACATTTGACATCTTTTCAAGCGATTAATACAAAAATACAATGCAGAATTGCGATTTTGAGACTTTGGGGTGTTCGAGTGATTTTCTGTTTGACAGTAAATATATTAGTGTTACTGTCAAAAATGAAACTAAAATTCACTATGTCTTAAAACATACACAATATATTTATTTTACTATATTATTTTTAATTTTATTTAGCATTAACTATTCAGACATCTGAATATAAAAAGCAAAATCAAACTGCAAAATCAGACTTCTCCCTAAATGATTCAAGTTCATGACATGATTACATCTGTATAATAGAGATTATGATGTATAGTGTATAGATTATCAAAAAGAGTTGTTGGGTGGTAGGAGGCCCCAATGTACAAAAGTTATTTAAATTACAATTTACTCTGACTTAAAACATTAAAATAAGTATTGTGCTGTGTGTGGAGTGGTTTACCGCTGAGGATCTGACTTGCTGCTCAGTGGCGGCCATCGCAGAGGTGAAAGGACATAAACTAAAAGCTGAAACAAAGAGAAAACACGGCGGATGAAGTGGAGTAGGGGCATTTATTTAGCTTTTAGCTAAGTTCATCACCTTTACATTAATTTTTGCTGCAGCTAACAAGTTGACCTGGTACTCAACAAGCTCGTGAATTATGCTGTTGCATCGGCTTAAAGGTCTCTGACTCACAAGGATGGGAATGATACGTTACTTACGTGATACCGGCTGAAAGAGTCCACCTTTTATTTTTATAAAGATTTGGAAGTAAGCTAACTAACATGAAGCTAGCTCGAGGGTTCCCGCTAATTTTTTTGATTGACAGGTTGACAGTTACAGCCACGGAGGTTGTCCAAAGTTTAATGGAAACATATATATGTTATAACATGGCTGCCGATCCTAACTTTAAACTCATCGCGGTATATTTATTTATTACTTTATTCATACAACACGGAGTATATTACGTTTTAAAACCAGCATTTTATATAGACGAATATACATGTTGTGTTGATGCAGTGCGTACCTTCAGTCCCACGTCGTTATCCCATTGGCCGACGGCCTGTCAATCACGGAGACCCGCCCTCTTGACGACACGCCATTGGCTCCGTTCGTATCCTTGCTGCTCTCCTATTGGTTACTGTATATGTCGATCAGACGCAGGGAACGGCCCTCCCTCGTTGGTGATGTCACATCTCGTTACGCCATTTTTGTCGGGGAGCAGTCGTGTCCAGAAAAGGAGGATTAGATTCAGCACAGGTAGCGCGTATATCCACCTCTTCCGAGTCGTCGGGCGAACGGGTCACCCTGCTTGTCCATCACACTCACACAATGTCGTCAGAACACCTGGACTCGGACACTCAATTGGACTACCAGGACGAAAAACAGGTGGGTTTGTTCTCCTGACTGCTGTCACGAATGTTGTTGGCTAGCCACCGCTAGCTAAAAGGGGCGAACATCAGTAAGCTAGCACACAAGTGAAGTGTGCACGGTGCTGCACCGGGAGGGAGGAGGGGGAGAAAGGGGGGGGTGTTGTTTTTATATATATATGTATATAAGCATAGCTGTCCCACCTGACGAAGCACCTCTTGCCAGTGTGTCACTTTGTTTTGTCCCTTGCCTTTGTGCCATTGGCTGGCGAGTCCACAGCAGCTCGGGGCCTCATTGGTGTGCCCAAAACATGTCACATAGGGGGGGGGGGGGGGTAGCTTGACGTGACCCCCTCGGTCTCGACGTGCACGTGGCCAGAGACCCCCTGACCCCCCTGATTACATTACATTACATTACATGTCATTTAGCTGACGCTTTTATCCAAAGCGATTTACAATCCTGTTACATTCATACACCGTAGACACAGCTACAGGGAGCAATTCAGGGTTAAGTGTCTTGCTCAAGGACACATCGACTACAGTTGTGACAACAACTGTAGTGGCGTGCTGATGTTTCAACACCTGGATGATCTGTTGACATCTGATGGTCGGTCATGACATCCATCTCTGCATTTGGAAGGCTTTTTTTTCGTTTATTTTTTGCACTGCTTCAGTCAGCTAACGTTTGATAAAACATATACATATGTACACCATAATATCTATTATACATGCATAACCATCTCATGAACTTAACTAATTTAGGCTGAAATCTGCTTAAGCGGTTAGATTTTTTGCTTTGAGAATTCAGATGTATGAATTATTAGTGATGTATAATAGTAGTATAGTATAATGAAGAACAGTATAATAAATGTAATTATGTTTTTTTAAGTCGTTTTTGGACACAGCAATACAATACTGTCAAACTTAAATAACTTCAAAATTAGGGCCTCCTAAAAATCACAGCGCTGCATTTCTTTCTCCATCAATATCTTTTGTAAAGATCCAAACAATGAGTCTGTTTCTGCAGTTTCCCTGCATCGCCAGGGCGGAAAACGGTAGCTGATACATCTCTCCTCCATAGACCCGAGTGAATCCCTGTCCCAGCCAGCTGTGCAGGGAGCGCACAAACAGCCTTTGGAGTTTGTCCGCCATTTAGCAGACGCTTTTATCCAAAGCGACTTACAATAAGTGCATCAACCTAGAGTACAAACTAAGAACAACAAGAATACAGAAAGTAACATTTCCTCAACATAGTCGAACTACAAAAGTACCATAATAAGAGTTATTTAAGTACCACTGAAGTGCTAATCTGTGTTTTAATCCAGATGGTGTCGGAAAATATGTGATTTTAGTTTCCGGCGGAAGCTGTAGAGACTTCCTGCTGTCCTGATGTCAGTGGGGATCGCTCCACCACTGAGGAGCCAGGACAGTCTGGATTTCGAGTGATTAGCTCGAAGTGCAGGAGTCACAAGTCGGTTGGCTGTTGCCGAGCGGAGCGAACGTGCCGGGGTGTACGGCGTGACCATGTCCTGGATGTAATCGGGGCCCGATCCGTTCAGAGCACGTTCAACCTTAACCCGGCAGTCGAAACATTCGGTTCTTGCTAAGTGCAAAAACAAGGTGTGCTCCGATGGCCCAACTGTATGACCTCAGTATTTGCTTACCAGGGACTTGAATGACCGGTATCTGACTAGTCTGGCTAGTGTCAGCTTCTATAATCTAATCCAGGTGTGGTAAGAGCTGGAGAAGCATTGTCAATGTATTGTTTCTTGACCTCAATTCCCACAATTCTATAAAATAAAAGACACTTTAAGATGATATTTACTGTCAACATGTTGGATCAGGCAGCCAAAGTGTAACTCCCCTGATGTGAGATACTATATTTAAAGTAAAAGTGTGTTGAACAAGACTTGTGTGGACTTGTTTTAGCTTTAACAGATGACTACATGAGGCTCTTTTGCACATTCCTTGTAAACATGACTACCAAAGAGGGTGTTTGTTGTTGGTTAACAGTCTAAGCTTGAAAAGTTGATGAGTTTGCTGATGTGTGTTTGAACAAAAGCTTTTTCCTCATCTTGAGTTATTTCTCAATTCCGGTGGTAATAAGAGAGGCTGTAATTCATGTTGGGACTCATACTACCTTGAAGTAGCACACTTCATTCAACAGGGTTTGTTAACTTCAAATGTTCAAACATCTTTTACCCTCAATTGGACTCCGGCTACTTAAAAAATATTCAAATTCCAATTAGTTCCCATCTTTAAGTGTCAGGTACATAATGTGTGTTTGTTAATACCTAAATAGACCTTAAATAAAAAAGTGTATAGAAGGCTGCTGTGTAAATTTGTACATGTTTGCCCCTCCCCCGCGTCATGTGTGAACCATCAGTGGTTTGCTGGTTGTGTTAGGGCCTAAAACCTCTTTGAAGATTTTATAAATTGCTTATTATAGTTATAATGACCTCAATATCATCCAGAACAACCCAAACCTATACAATAGGTCTATACAACGTTGATATTTCAGCCTGGGGTCAAATTGACCCCAAAGGTACCAGGAGGGTTAAGAAGAGCGAGGAGGCCCTGTTTATGACAGTCAACTTTACTTTCGGTGTTTTTGTAGTTGCAGCATTTCTGGACTTGTTGTTTGAACTCGACTGAGCGTCTGTCCCTTTTTTAAACAACTGTTCCACTTGAAGATGGATGGAGTGTTGATGTCCGTTTGTTCTCGTCTCCACAGGACTCCCAGGAGAAGAATGCAAACCCTGTGAAGGCCGAGGAGGCCAAGCTGAAGGCCAAGTACCCCGGCCTGGGCCAGAAGCCCGGCGGCTCCGACTTCCTGATGAAGAGGCTACAGAAAGGGGTACGCACCACCCGCTCTGTTCTACCTCTTCAGCCAATCGATCGGTTAATCAGTGGAAAAACGAATTAAAATCTATTACTCGAGATGAATTAATGGCCACCGTGAACTGAGAGAACTCCCCGATAGCCTAAATTCTTTAGAAATACACATAAAAGGCGATTTGCAGCATATCAAATGTTTCTTTACCTAATCATTTTGTACTTAAATGAACACTCAGACCTGACTGCGTGTCAGTTTAGTTTCTTCGTGTAATGAGAGCCAACGCCGCACAACCTAACCTGCAAGGATATGCGTTACGAGGGCACGATCTTCAGGACTGTGGGAAGAGCGCACGTCTTCCTTTCACCTCAAAGGTGGCGGTACCATCATCTCAGAGTCCTGGAGGGAGACTCTCAACCCCAATGAAGTAAAATGTTATGTTTTTATGTACGTGGGTATAAATATATGGTTAAATTCAATTAACTCTTGTTCTCCAGAGCGCTCACTTTCTGCCCCGCCTACAGTGATGGGAAGATTTAGGGTGACATGATTGTTACGTTCATGTTGTTCTTCATAACAAAAAAGAACGGCAGCAAAACCAGTAGCCCAACCCTTAATGTAAGTCTCTCTCGCTCTCTCTCTCGCTCTCTCTCTCGCTCTCGCTCTCGCTCTCTCTCGCTCTTGCCCGCCCAGGACGAGCACAATGCCACAGCTTACTCGCCCTGGGTGAAAACTAAATAATGAATCGGAGAGTTTTCTCCAGACGTCATGATGCAATTATCTGCACAGCTTCCTCTTCAATAAATACTCATGGAGATTAAACATGCAATAAGGGGGCAAGTAAGAATTGACTTCAGGCAAGTAGATTTGGTAAGTAGTGGCGGGGAAAAGAATGTGGGTTACTACTATCTCAGGCTGCAATGTTGGAGTTCAACAACAATCTTAAGAGACAAATATAATATCCTTGAATTTCCCCACTGTGGGACTAATAAATGAATATCTTATCTTATCTTATCTTATCTTATAAGTCCATCCATTGAATCTCAGCAAAGCAGAATGCAATGCAGCCACCTTGGTGGCATATTGCAGGGTTGGTACGGTCATGGAAAACCTGGAAAAGTCATGGAATTTTAAAATGGTTATTTCCAGGCCTGGGAAAGTCATGGAAAAAAATTAAATCCTAAAACTTTTGGAAAAGTCATGGAGATTTGCTATATTCACATGTTCATTTGAGTTTATGTTCATGGAGTTTGAAATAATTTATGTTTTTTTTAAAGAAAGACGCTCAAAATATAAGCCGGCGTACGCTCTCAATACGCTAAATTTTCTAAATTGTTCATGTTTATACCGAGATTTCAGTTTGGTCATGGAAATTTAGTTTAGTTTAGTTTGTTTTTTTATTTCGGTTATATACAAAAAGCAAGATATTTGGTTTAAAGTCATGGAAAATCAGGGGAAAATCATTGAAAAGTCATGGAAATCCATTGGTCAAAATGTGTAAGAACCCTGATATTAAATACAACGGCTTGTTAGACCGATTAGTTTTGTCATCCCAAAGCCGTCCTTCTCCGTCTTATAATACGTCTAGAGACTGTTTAAAGACCTCCATCTGTGAGTGAAATCCGTGTGTTTCCTCGGCACGCCTCTAAAGCTGCGTCTGGCGCCTCTCGTCTCTTCTCTCCCGCAGCAAAAGTACTTTGACTCGGGCGACTACAACATGGCCAAGGCCAAGATGAAGAAGCTCCCGGTGGCGGGGCCCGACAAGAACCTGGTGACCGGCGACCACATCCCCACGCCGCAGGACCTGCCCCAGCGGAAGTCCTCCTTGGTGACGAGCAAGCTAGCCGGCTAGCCTCCGTCCTCCCAGAAGCCCCCTCACCCCCTCCCCATGTCCGCCCCCCTCCTCCCGTACCCCTTTCTTTTCATCCCCAGGCACCACTGGCTTTACCGAGTCGGGCAGGGTTGTACGAGTCGAAACTCCATTTTGCTTGTATGTGTGTGTGTGGGGCGAGGGGGGGGGGGGGGGAGGAGGGCTGGAGGTCTCCTCCCACGCACAGCTCCGCCAGCTCCGGTGTTCCAAGATGCATCACACTAGGCGTGTCATCGGGCAGGGGTCGGATGGGATGAGTTAATGCACTTTGTAGTCTGTATAGTATGCTTTTGTTCTTTAAAAAAAAATTGCATCTTAAATAACACCAAAATAGTGTGTGTGTGTGTGTGTGTGTGTGTGTGTGTGTGTGTGTGTGTGTGTGTGTGTGTGTGTGTGTGTGTGTGTGTGTGTGTGTGTGTGTGTGTGTGTGTGTGTGTGTGTGTGTGTGTGTGTGTGTGTGTGTGTGTGTGTGTGTGTGTGTGTGTGTGTGTGTGTGTGTGTGTTGGGAACCTTGATTGTTGATCTATATGTAGTGGGAGGAAAAGATGTGAGTAACTGCTTACATACCAAACTTGTGAGGGACGGCTGACGATCTTAAGAGCCCTTCAGAGGTCGCCGACACCATGTTGGGGAAAGGGAGGCCTCCCTTCATCTCACCCTTCAGCCTCCCTTCATCTCTTCATCGGCCTGTCTTCATCGGCCTTTCTTCATCTCATCCTTCAGCCTCTCTTCATCTCACCCTTCAGCCTCTCTTCATCTCTTCATCGGCCTCTCTTCATCGGCCTCCCTTCATCTCATCCTTCAGCCTCTCTTCATCTCTTCATCGGCCTCCCTTCATCTCATCCTTCAGCCTCTCTTCATCTCTTCATCGGCCTCTCTTCATCGGCCTCCCTTCATCTCATCCTTCGGCCTCCCTTCATCTCATCCTTCGGCCTCCCTTCATCTCATCCTTCAGCCTCCCTTCATCTCATCCTTCGGCCTCCCTTCATCTCATCCTTCAGCCTCCCTTCATCTCATCCTTCGGCCTCCCTTCATCTCATCCTTCAGCCTCCCTTCATCTCATCCTTCAGCCTCCCTTCATCTCATCCTTCGGCCTCCCTTCATCTCATCCTTCAGCCTCCCTTCATCTCATCCTTCGGCCTCCCTTCATCTCATCCTTCAGCCTCCCTTCATCTCATCCTTCAGCCTCCCTTCATCTCACCCTTCAGCCTCTCTTCATCGGCCTCTCTTCATCTCACCCTTCGGCCTCCCCCTGAGGTCACCTGCTGCAGCTCGGCCAAACAGGGATTTTTCAGCCCCGCCTCTTTATTCTTTCTCTCCGCTCCCTCTAAATATGCTGCATGATTGTAACAAAAAAAAAAGGATTTTAACATGTTGGGGTTTTTGTTTGTTTTTGTTTTAACGGTAATCTGCGTTGTGATTTGGGGGAAACGGAAAAAAAAACACACGGAGCCCGGAAGCGTCCTCGTTCACGCTTCCTTCCTCCTTTCCCTTTCCCTTTTTTTTTTTTTTGCTGTCCCGACAATCCTCGTACGCTCGCTTCTCGTAAGCGGCCCGGGACGAGAGCCGGCTGAGTGTGTTTTATTCTTTTCTTAACGGCTGGAGACTCTGCCAACAGTTTGGTTGCCGTTGAGTCTCCAAGATGTGTGTGTGTGTGTGTGTGTGTGTGTGTGTGTGTGTGTGTGTGTGTGTGTGTGTGTGTGTGTGTGTGTGTGTGTGTGTGTGTGTGTGTGTGTGTGTGTGTGTGTGTGTGTGTGTGTGTGTGTGTGTGTGTGTGTGTGTGTGTGTGTGTGTGTGTGTGTGTGTGTGTGTGTGTGTGTGTGTGTGTGTGTGTGTGTGTGTGTGTGTGTGTGTGTGCACTATGAGCCTGAAAGATTAGTAGGGGGCATCGAAGCCCCCGGCGTAGAGCAAATATATGCTTCTGTAAATACAAACGAGCACGTAACTAGTGACGCTCTTCAGACATCTCACTTTCTCCGCGTTGTCGAAGCGCCGCTGGAGGTCAGCGGGTCGGAGAGACGCGCCGGACACACGAGAGGTCCCAGTGACAGGACGACGAAGAGTGTCTTTTTCACTGGGTATTGTTTTTTTTATTTGGTGGCACCGACCAAAATTAATTATTCTTAATCAAGCTGCTTATTAAAGCAACAAAAACAAAAAAAGGATGCTGCTTTCTCATCTTTTTTTTTGTACTGGAGATGGTTTTAGAATACACTGTACGTCACAGAATATAGTACACTAACGCGAGTAGAAGAATCCGACGGCTGCTTGTGAAACCCCCCCCCTGCTCTTCTACCACCAGTAAAACAAACCGACGGGCACCTGATCCCTGATCTGAGGGGTGTCAGCGGGGTAACCACGGAGACGACAGGTGTGCTGCTCATCCCACCTTGTATGTGGTTCTTCCTCCCGAAGCTCTGAGACTCGGCCTCCTTGTGTAACACTGCTTCAGGGAAACCTTCACAGACACACGGTTACTCCATCGCACTCAACCGCACTTATTTCGTTCCTTTCTTTTTCATTGAGACTTCAAAATGTGTCAAATTTCGCAGTGGAGTGGGGGGGGGGGTGCGGTTGGGCGGGCGGGCAAGAGAACGGACCTGTACGTGTGTGCTCGTTATGGCGTTGTGTGAATGCACTGCTTTTCTTCTCTGTACCAGCCATTTGTAAATACACTTCGACAGGAGGGGATTATTTCGTGTCGGTTTCCCCACCTGCTTTTCCCTCTCGTAGCCCGAGCTGTCTTCTGAGTCGACGGTTGCTCTCTCCTTCTGCGTGGTCTCTCTGAATGGCAGAGACTGTGTGAATCTGTATCATATGAAAATACGTGTAAATGCTGCTTATTCAAAGACACCCTGTAAAGAACACCTGTCCTCGTGGCCTCGATGCAACTACTCCCATTTTTTTTTAAAAAGGTGCATTGTTGCGTTTTTAAATTGGCAAAAACTCCACCGTCTGGCATCATGTTGTGTTTCATATTCACGCTTTAAAAAGTAACGATTGCTTGAAGAAGAAGTAGAAGAAGAAGAAAAAGGGGTGGGGAATAAGCGTCACACAGCGGAGTTCTTGAACGCTACTTGATGTTTGGCTTTGCACAGAGCGGCTCCACGAGTGGAAACGGCGGGGTGTGTTTCAAACCTTGTTTGGCTGTGTAAACATGTGCCAGAATGTATCGAGAAATGACAGGCGCTGTCCTCCTGAAGTACTATTGTACTGCTTTAAAAAAAAACTGATATTGTTTATTTAATTTATTCTTTTGTTCTCTTACTGCATAATTAGTATATTTCATCTTGGCCCAAGATCACTGCAGGGAAAATCAGAGGCACCCCCTTGCTTCCAAGAAAAAGAAGGGGAAAAAAGGGTTTACGTGATAAAAGAGGATGACTGGAGAACACAGGAATAATTTTAAGACTTCAGAGAATACCGGTGTATCTGGAATGTTTTAGTTGTGTGGGAGTAGGTGAGAGGATTTTTGTCAGTATTTGAAATAAACTTTTACATTAATATGATTTCCTTGTTGTTTTTTGTTGGATGTTAGATATACATAAAGGATGTGCTGAAGGCCGAAATACCGCTATCTGACCACCAGGGGGAAGCACAACCATGTATTTCTAGCACGTGACCCTTTAACAGTGAGAGATTTGGCTTTTTCTACATTACATTACATGTCATTTAGCAGATGTAAATGGGTCAATACACCCTTATGTGAAATATAAAGGTTATATATATATATATATATATATATATATATATAATTAAAAAAGTGTTGGCCATTGACACTCTGGGTCATACAGCCATTTATTGCATTATATAAATGACACATCAGTGCAGCCTACACTGAGTCAGAGTTGGCTGAAATTTATGAAACATAAATATGTAACATTGTTATTTATGACACCAGAACTGCTTTACATAGAAAACATATTTCTAAAATACAATGTCATAGTATAAATGGAAAGATGAAAAAAACTAATTATTATTATAACTTCTATCTCTTTTATAATAAAACATTCGTGTTGTATTTGTGTCTATATTTGGGCATTATTTCCGGTACCGGTACCGCCTTCTCTATCCGTGGGAACGATCGAGGAAAAATACAAATTATAACCCTTCCTTTTTTTATTTAATTTTGCCTTTGAGAATCACCAGGATTCAGATTAACCTTTTTTTGATCCTCCCATAATTTATTTAATATGCCAAAAAAAGGAAATAGCCGTTGGTTTAAAAATACATTCGATGACGTGACGCAACGTGATGACGTAGCCATTCCGCTGGATATTTATGAGAAGGACTTTCAGCGCACACTCACTTCCGCCATGGAGACTCAGTGAACGCACTGATAAAAGGCTAGCTTAATTTTTTTTTCAGGACTTAGTCCTACCAGCGATTCTTTACCACCCCCTATTTTAATCTTTTTATTTATTTAAAAGAAACTAACTCGTAACTTTTCCACAACTAAAGAATCACAATGAATATAATTCCAAGCACGAAACGGGCCGCGCTTAAGATGACGGGAGTCATGGGCTGCATTATCCTTCCTCAAAATGGAGGCGCGGAGCGACCCGCGCACTACGGTTCGGTAGATTCCTCCCCGCAGGTCGCCATGGCCTCGGCTAAGGAGTCCCATAGTACCAACGCAGGGTCCAACGACACGCCGAAGCGACCCAAGATCTTCGACGTCAACTCGGCTAGCAACTACTCGTCTAAAATGATCGAGGACGCGGACGACGGCGGCTCGCTGCCGTGCACCCCGGAGCCTGACAGCGAGAGCGATGTGTCGGACTCCTCGGCGGGGGCCGCGGTGCTGGAGAACGACACGACACAGCTCATGGGCCGGTTCCTGGCGGACTTTACTGGACTTTCGAAAGCACAGTGGCACGAAAGCAGAGAGCTGACTACGATGAAAAGGGTCGTGAAAGACGTTTTGGAGAAGCATAGATACGCGTACAATGGTAGGTAGTGAGGAGTCAGTGTGTATGTATGTATGTGTGTGTGTGTGTGTGTGTGTGTGGGGGAGACATTAAGTCACTGATGGCTGCTCATAGCCTGCACTTTTTGATTATTTCAATTTTATTTTACTCTACGTTTTAAAGTTAAAATACATGTTAAACTTAAAACCATTTACCCTGGATGTGCATTTACTTAATGTTACTTTCCATGACCATAGTTTTTGTTACCCCTCCATGCCTTAATGTTCCCTGTTTTTTCTTTTAGGAATGATCAACAAATTGTCATTGGATGACAGAAATGATGACACCAGCTTTGTCAGAGAAGTAGCCAAAAGCCTGTTTGCGGATGGGACCACCAACTGGGGCCGGATCGCCAGCCTGGTGGCCTTTGGGGCCGTGGTGTGTCAACACCTGAAGGAGAAGAACCGGGGGAACTGTGTGGAGCTGGTGGGCCAGGAGATCTCTACATACCTGCTCTCTGACCAGCGGGACTGGCTGGTCAAAAACAATGCATGGGTGAGTTGTGACTAATGACAGGATGCAAAGGGTGTGGAGGAAGGAATACCTGGTTGCGCAACAGCTTTTATTGTGCAGCTCAAGATTCCCGGTCCAATATATTTATATTATCTTTTCTTTTCAAGGACGGCTTTGTCGAATTCTTTCGGGTAGCTGACCCAGAGTCCACAGTGAGGAACACACTCATGGCCGTCGCTGGATTTGCTGGCATTGGGGCGACACTGGCCCTGTTGATAAGGTGAATCTTTGGACACTCAGAGACATTAATTTCAATGGTGACCTTTCCTGCTACTTCTTGAAAATGGACTTTGATGGACGTACCTTTCCTGGGCTCCCTGCCAACCCCCCACCCCCAGCTGCATATAAGTACACCGATTTTGCTGTTGACGGAAAATGGATGGACTTTTGCCTACAGTGCAAACAATTAGGGTTTATTTAATGTGACATAAATTTATTTTTCTAATAAATGTTTAAAAAGTGTTTATATGCAAATTAAAAAAACGATAAGGGCCAATAAGTTGACCTGATTTTCTATTTTTTTTTGCTTAATTTCCACCTCCATTATGTGTACCAGTTTGATCGTGATAATATCATAGTTCCCTAGCTCTAAATGGTGTTTTGTAAGTGAGGCCAAAGCAGGAAAGGGAAAGCTGCGTTGTCCCATGTAATGCAAACGAAGTCCATTTTCATATAGTCCATTCATAATGTCCTTTGTGAGGACACCTCAACCTGAGGGAGGGAGGGAGGGAGGGAGTGGTGGGAAGGATTTGCATTCTGGGTGCAGCGCTACTTCCTTGTTATGAAAATGCACTAGGAGACGAGCTGGCAGCTGCATGCAGGACCTTTTTGGGCTGAACGACAGCCTGGAAAGTTTGCATCTGTTGGAGAAAAACGCCCACGGACTGAGTGTGGGGGGAGAGACCCGGATTGTGCTGGTCGTAGTTGAGGAGGAGGAGGAGGAGGAGGGTGATATTGTTCCTCCAGAGAATGAAAGCAGACGATGATAAATCGCACACGGTCTGGTTGTAAGCTACAATCTGTATGGATTTGAAGCAATAAAAATAACTATTTACACGGCGTGACCTTTTTGATGTCGTCTCACTGCAAAGGGGATTTTCTTTTTGCACAACACGGCCCTCGCTCTCAGCACTAAGAAGTTGTGACGCCTCCGCACACAAGAGCTCTTGATGTTTATTCACGCCACAGCCCGAGTAGTTTCCTAGAAATTCGATGAGGATGTGGCAGCCTGAGCTCTCGGCTGCATCCGGATAGTGGCGATGTGTGTAGAGGGGGTGAGGAGGAGGAGGAGGAGGGGGGGGGGGGGGGATCTGCAGAAGAGCTGGTGCACAACAGCTGAATGCAGCAGCACCAGCTAGAATGAGAAACTGGGGTAAAAAAACTGTTCATAACATCCTGCAAACTGCACTTTGCTGTCCACTTCCTGGGTAGAAACATTTACATTCAACCTAGAAACTAATGACTCAATCAGATTTGCATTTTAAGATATATCCCTTTACATATTTAAACACACATGGTGTATTTGTTTGGGTGCTCCTGGATGCTCTTGTGTCCATTTTTGGTGTTTTGCTCTCACAGCTCTGGACTGTAGCTCCCGCCTGGTGCTCTCTCTCTCTCTCTCTCTCTCTCGCATGTAACATTTTAAAACCAGGAATAAAATAATATTTTTGCACTCATCTTCATCCTAAAAACCTCGAGCGGAAGGGGGAATCCTTGGTGATGGAAGCGGGGCTGCGCCCTTGTTTGTTCAGATCCTCCCCGTCGTCGTCGTCTCGGGTTACTGGACAAACACCAGAGGTCTCGTGAGGAAACGGGAGTAGCGGCGCTCCATGGCGACGATCCACAGCAGACCTCCCCGAGTCCTCTCCCGTTGGCCCGCCGCCGTGGTTACCCCACCACCCCCACCCCCACACCCCCCTGCACGGTTCATTGTGAAGAACGGGCCGCTGCGCAGTTGGGGGAATTGATGCTGAGGCAATAGCGTAGAGCAGTTTGCAGCACCATACCCGAGTGGATTGCAGGGGGGGGGGTGCAGGGTCTTGGGGCTGAATATGCAAAGTGTAGTAAGTCTTTGATCAACTCTGTTGGTATTGGAGCCATACATGCATTATTTTATCCTCTACCCAGGATTTTAAAGCCTTAATGGTGCTGATATATCCATCAGGATGGAGAGTGTTCATCTTTAGGCATCTCAATAATGTCCGTAATACTGAAAATGAAACTATCAGCTGTCAACGGGCCATTTACCAGGAGATTGTTAGGCGTTGCCAACTCTGGGGAGATGGACTAGTCATCTTTCAGAGCAGCGACGACCTGACAACCTGATAAGGAATTTGTTTGCAACATTTTTCCTTCAAGACGATACGGAGCTCTAAGTTTTTATTTCTTTGTTTGTAGGCCGTCAGCATCGCAGCTCTAAACAAGAACGCTCGGCCAAAGGTGAACACATTCCTGTCATGGGATAGTTTTCAAGGAGTGGTTCTGCAACTATTGTTTGCACACATACTTAACATTTGAGTACTGCAGGGAGTATTGATCATGTTCATATCTTGGCTGCCCAGCCCTGAGGATACAAAGTGCGAGTCTGCTCTGATTACGTGACCTCTTTGGGGTTTCTGAGCATCAAGAGAACATTTCCATTCCATCTTTTTGGGCATTTTAAAGGAGCTTTCGGGTTTCTTTGCAGACGTTTTTTAACGGCCTCTGGCTTTCTGCGAGCTCTAACTAGGAAGTCTCTTATTGACGCATTTAAAACTTAAATAGCTCCAGAGCTCGATAAATCTTCATTTCGTCAAGTCGTCATTTCTCAACGTTTTCTTCCTTGCCGCATAAAACCACTCCGCTGCAGTTTGTAACTTGAGCTTTGAGGAACAGCCTTTTTTTTTCTTCAGTTGGTCGGAGGCCTCTCCACTTCCCCGTAGCAACAGCCCGCCCCTTGATTTTAAAAAAAGCAACCTGTTTCTGGGAAGTCAGCTGACGTACTCGTTTAAGGGAGTTACTCGGCAGAAGCTGCGAATATTTCGAAATTCTGGCCCCCGAAATGCAGAGATAGTGGAGGTGAAAGGGAAGCAGGATGTGGTGAAGTGCTTAGAGGCCTTTGTCAACAATAATAAAGTAAAAATGCACAGACTAATCAAGTCCTGCGACATCCCAGATGTCACTAGAGCTGCTGCACTGGAAAATAACTAAAATTCACTTTAATCTGTTAAATGTGCAGTCAGTGTGTATATATTGCAAAAATCTCATTACATGAGCTGTGTTTAGAAAATGCATCATCAGATATATGAATCTATATATTTCTATTTAAATGCAGGGTTGGTCATTTTCTCTTAAAAAACGTTTTATATTTAGCTAGAAATTATTGCATTCTGTCCGCAATCAATATACACTAGTTTTGACTGACGCATGAAAATAAAAACTTTTAATGAAAGGTGACAGCGTGGGAATGGAGTGATGTCATTGTCTATGTGTAACTGTCGGGGAGCGTCAATAAGGGGAATTAAAAGTCACGGCAATCCCACCCCCTCCAAAAAAGGACAGGTTTGGGTGCTTCAAAGATAGGTCTTATTCCACAGTTTCTGCATTGCTGTACATCATGTACCCACACAAAAAAAAACTCCTGTGTGTGGCAAGCTTTTTCTCCCCCCTGGAAACACCTGACGGGCGCCATCCATAAAACATGCAAAAAGCAAACTTTGTTTGCATATGTCATCTCTGAAAACAAAACCTGCACACACGTCTCTTTTTGGAATTCCACACAAGTCCTCCACTCGTTCCTCCGAATATCTATAAATGGACGTGAATGTTCTGCCTTTGATGTAAAGCAGACGGAGGCGGAGCTTCTTCTGCCGTCGGGGCCGACATCGTCGTTCACCCGTTTGCTTGCTTTATGAACTAAAATTCATGCGCGTCAAATATTTACTCGCGTGTGTAAATATTAGCGAACGCAAAGCTGAAAACATTTCAAGTGCGTTGGTGACCAAAATAAAAGAAAGTTCAAAAGAATGAGCGTTTCATATATTTTTTTGGCCTTCTGGGACATCTTATAAGGCTGAATTGCTCAAATATTATGCGATAAGAACAGGGTTCGTACGGTCATGGAAAACCTGGGAAGTCATGGAATTTTAAAATGGTCATTTCCAGGCCTGGAATAGTCATGGAAAAAACATAAATCATAAAAGTTTTGGAAAAGTCATGGAAATGTGTTATAATCACATGTTTATTTACACCGAGTTTGAAATAATTAATATATTTTTTTAAAGAAAGACGCTAAAAATATAAGCCGGCATACGCTCTCAATACGCAACATTTTCTAAATTGTTATAGTATATACCGAGATTTCATTTTGGTCATGGAAATTTGGTTAAAAGTCATGGAAAAGTCATGGAAAAGTCATGGAAATCCATTGGTCAAAATGTGTAAGAACCCTGTAAGAATAAACATGGACTTTAGTTCAGTCCTCATTCTAAAGAACATTTTGTCCAAATGCCTCAACCGTGTCTCTCTCTCAGCCCAGGAGCCGGTTGATGTCGGGACAGTATTAAAGTAGAAGAGTCTCTTTAAATAGACGCTCTTCCTCCCGTTCATCACGTCTAAACTCTGACCTTGTGGCGTCGCGGGATACTTATCGCCTATCGAATTCAATCCGCCGGCCGACGTGTCATGTTCTTTCCTGAGCCGAGTCATCCTCGGTCTTTTGAAACTTAATTCTTTTGTCTGTCGCCCACAGAGGCGTATAAATAGACCTGCAGTTGTTCCCCGCTTTTAGAGCTCTATTTGAAGGAGTAGTGTGTTTATCTCTCTTCTTGTCTCACTCCGTTGTGAGTTTTCATGAACGAGCGGTCCGTTGATCGCGTCCCGGGAGCCTGTGGGTGAGCAGGTCACTGGATGCTTCCCATGTTTTGTTTCTCAGAGAACAGTTTGGAGTGATGTAACTGTAGCAGAATAAATAAAGATGCCAAGCTTATTATAGACGGGAAAGGAAGTAGGAGGACATTTGTTTTAATAACAAATGCCGAGCCCCAGGAGTGTAAACTGGCACACGTTCAGCTGTCTTTACCCTGTGATCAAGACTAAACGTCTACTTCCTTCTTAATCCAGTTTGATATGAAGAAGACAAAATAAATGTACTCTGAATTTCTTTGCACGGACTCAATCGTGGACAATGAAAAGAGAACATCTTTGTTTATTTATAGAAAAAAAGATGGCACGCATATACACATATTTCATACTTACATTTCTGCTGAAAAAACCTGAATCAGAGGGAGACTGATGCTCAGTCCTTCAACCAGAGGATCGGCGGTTTGATCCCCTAGTGGTCAGTAGAGGAAATGCAGCTTTAAAATATGAAGCATATACTTCTATACAACCAGAGGAGTCGCCCCCTAGTGGTCAGTATAGAAAATGCAGCTTTAAAATATGAAGCATATACTTCTATACAACCAGAGGAGCCACCCCCTAGTGGTCAGTTGAGAGAATGCAGCTTTAACACATGAAGCATATGCTTCTATACAACCAAAGGAGTCAAGGTGGTCAGTAGAGAAAATGCAGCTTAAACACATGAAGATTAAACTTCTATACAACCTGAGGAGTCGCCCCCTGGTGGTGAATAGAGAATGCAAGTTTAAAGTGTTTAGTTGTGAGGGACCGTAGTTTTGTATGGGGCAGGGTCAACAGCGTCAACATTTAAAGACATGAAGAAAATGTAAAAGATCTAAACATGTCCAAGCGGAAACCCCATCACACCTACAGAACGGCTGCTTAAGTTTAAAAGAGAAGTGGTTCAGACGATCGGATAGCCGACCAGCTGCTTATCACCACATGTTCCACTAACCAGGTTATTGGCGTGCCAGCAAGCGGTCTCAGATTTCCTGCCTCGATCAGTCATCTTCTGATCACGTAAACGCAACGAGCAACTTGTACTTTGAGTTTTTTTCTAAAGGTCATTTTAAACATGTAGACAGACGTCTTTGCCTCCTTTCTCTCCGTTGGCGATACGGTTGTCTGGGAGCGACGAAACTGGGTCACAAACATCGGAGATGTAGGTCACCTATTTCACTTTTTCCGTACAAACCTCCTGCGTCGAGTGTTTGCAGAAGCATCAGAAGCATGCTTCTCTTTCCGTCGACTCCTGTGATTTCTGGGTCAAGCCCGGGCATGTCTGACCTCGGCTCTCCAAGGCGTGATGTTGTTACGTCTGGACAGACCGTCGGGCGGGGTCCGCGGGGTCAAGCTGTCGTTTGCAGCTCGTCAGGCCTCACCTTTCTGTTTGGAGACCAGGTGACGGTGGTTTTCTCTGCAAGCTTCCAACGTTCCACGTGACAATCTGAGGAGTTCAATGGTTCAAACGCCATTGAACCGAGCTGAAAGGGCCAATGTGTGTTTTTTTTAAAACAACAACAACGGTGCTGCTGAGGGTCATCTGTTTGTGCGGTCCTTTTGGAAAATCACGTGGCTGCAGAAATGCGTATAACTGATTTTTGCCGACGCCAACCTGGAGTCATGCACCGGAGGATCACATGTTTTTTTGTTTTTGTTGCCAATGGCGACGGCTGAATGGATGACTGTGTTGAAATCCTTGTATCAGCTGGAGAATGACTCTTAGAGAAGTTCAAGAGGTGACCTCATTGCCAGCAGGGCAATGACCCCCCCCCCCTTCAGCCCCCCTGTCGAGGCTGTGATCAGCGCTCGGTCAGCAAAAGATGAACACTTTTTCTTTTTTGGGGGGAAATGAATCACGTCTGTGCATCTCCCGGGATGAAATGTCACGACTCGGGCAAAACCACAGGATTGTTGTCGGGCAGATTGCCGCGCTGAAGGCAAACACAACGACTCGTAGCTTAAAAATGGCCAATCGGACCTTATTCACGTGGGATTCGACGACGTTATTCGATCTTCAAGAGCATCCTTTGTGTTTACAGAACATTCACAGGATTGGAGTCAACGAGGGTTTTTTACATCTTTCTTGTTTACAGGCGGCGGCCAGCAGACCACTCGGTGTTTTCCGACTTTGGAAGGAATTTGGGTTCTTTTCCGCTCCATGGAAAGTGTGACTGAAAATAAAACAAAGAAAATGCTTTCTACGCCTCAACTCAAAACATTTTCATTATGTTTTTATTTGTCTTTCCCAGAGAGCAAAAGGTGTCAGGGGTGGTTTTAACAATCCAACCGCCTGCATTTGAAATAGTATTAAGGTCAAGTCTGGCACCAGAACGGTTTAATTTAACTGGTAAACGTACATTGCTGACATCTGGTCGTTAACTTGTTGGCTCTTTTGCTTCATTCGTCACGTTTAAGTGCATCAAACTCTCTGACCAGATTAACTTGATCCGGTTAACTTCACCTAATCGCTGTCACACGCTGTGTGATCAGCCCTCGGCCAAGTTCAGTACCTCAGTTGTTTACCAGCTTGACAGAGAGCCGACGAGGAAAGATTACGATCATCTCTCACACCTTCCTTTGATCGGCACCACGCTCTATAACCACAAGGACGGGCGTCTTGGGAAACAAAAGACTTAATTGTAGGTTATTAGACGTGATTAGATTGAAACAACATAGCTGAAAATTAAAAAAATAAACATTTTGCATGCATTGTTGAAACCCCTTTTATGATGTTTGTGTTTTTTACGTGTTTGGCTGGATCGTGATCAAAGATCCGACAGCGACGCAAACTGAATCCACCGAGCAATTAATTGTTTTGTTTTAACCTGAAACAAATGACTCTTGAACATTTGAAGCGGTTTGTTTTTCGCTCGCCAGCCAACTGATATCAAACCAAGAAGCCTTGCTTGGTTTCTCCGGAGTTGGTGAACCAGAAAAATAAAGATATAATAGATGAAAGACGAGAAAGCGGATTCCAACTGGAAGTCTCTGCTTGATTATAAACATTTAGATATAAGAGTGCGAGTATGATATTGTGAAAGCTCACAGAGGCAAAGTCCCGCCCCTTCAGGTGGACAATTATGGGACTTGTGTTGGTAATGTGTATATATATATATATATATATATATATATATATATATATATATATATATATATATATATATAATTTTAAGTGCTGCTATAAATTACCCACGTAAGATAATTTTGCGTGTCCAGAGCTTTGTTTGGCCCTCCCATAACATTTGTCTGAAAAAGGATCTAATCGGAGTCACAGACGTCGTTGTGTTATATATTTCTTATCACAAGCATTCCTCCGTCTTGTCAATAATAAGGCCTGCGTTACCCACAATGCAGCGTGACTTGCATGGATTAAATCGCACATTGAGATTCGATCGTTTGAGGCAGTTTATCAGAGTTAAACCCCCATAGCCACTAAAGTTTTTTTTTAATACAACTTTTCTACATGCAGTGTAGCACTCCACAAAACGTTGATGTGTAAAATTAATTGAACTAGTGTGAAAAAAAAGTAAAATGAGAAAAAGATGTAGCTAACTTTCATCCACAGTCTTTAATGCAACTTCATTAGTTCAGATAGTAGTTCCAACCTCATTTCTTATACTGTTAACTAAATAACTATCTTATCTCCTTTTTTTATAAACGTGTATTTTATTATTATAGTTGGGTACGTTTACGACCTACAGCTTTGTGCCATCTCGGATGAGTAAACCATACATTCACCAGACTGGAGGACGGGGGTTATCAAATACATTTCTTTCTCTGAACATCAAACTACTTCAGACAGAAACCCCCTAACTGTATATTAGAAGTGGAATGAGGTCTGCAGACCACTGTCAGAATGCTAGGTGTTCTCCAGGCTGGTAAATGATAAATGATCTACTGTCTTCAGCCCGTGGTTCCCCTGTTGCATTCGATACAAACCTTAAAAAAATACAGGATTTTCTAAAAGCGTTGCTATTGTTTGGTCTCAAGGCCTTTCTGTGAATTTGGGTCAGGGCTGAAATCCTTCATCCTCCCCCGAGGATGACGATATGGGGGGGGGGGGGGTTAGGCCACAGACAAAATAAACTCAGCTGATAACCAAAGACAACAAAGAGGCCTGCTGCCCTCATATTACCAGAAAGAAAGCTGTTTGGTTAAAGTGTTGGTTCAATCCAGTGTTTTTAATCCTCCTAGAATTCAATCAAAGTTCCGATAAACCAGCTAAGCGGTTTAGCAGTTTAGGAAACAGGGTCCATAAAGGACCCGTGTTCATTGTTTGAAGTTCCTTTTGAGCAACAAGGCTGCGGCTATTCAACAAATGTCGTGAAAATGATCAAACCCACACTGATTGTCTCTCATCTAAGGCATATCATTTGGAGCCAGAGCCGGATGTTTGTTATTCGTCTGCACGAAAAGCTCCATTTTTATTTTGACTTTCACATTTGACTGTTCGCAGTAGCTGTATACGAAAATAAAGGTTCCTTAAGATCAGCATGTCATACTCAAGTAAACCCACTACCGTGGTATTTTACTTAGAGCTAAGTATTACAATCTTTTCCTCGACCTTAGTATATCACGATCTTTTCCGAAATCTTAGTAAATCACAATCTTTTCCTAGACCTTAGTATATTATATCACAATCTTTTCCTAGACCTTAGTATATCACGATCTTTTCCTAGACCTTAGTATATCACAATCTTTTCCTAGACCTTAGTATATCACAATCTTTTCCGAGACCTTAGTTTATCACGATCTTTTCCTGGACCTTAGTTTATCACGATCTTTTCCTAGACCTTAGTATATTATATCACAATCTTTTCTCAGACCTTAGTCACGATCTTTTCCTAGACCTTAGTATATTATATCACAATCTTTTCTCAGACCTTAGTCACAATCTTTTCCTAGACCTTAGTATATCACGATCTTTTCCTAAACCTTAGTATATCACAATCTTTTCCTAGACCTTAATATATCATAATCTTTTCCTAAACCTTAGTACATTACGATCTTTTCCTTAACCTAACTCAGTATTTCATGATCTTTTCTTAAACCTAACTAAGTTGTTTCCTGTGAAGATGGAGGTTCAGGGTTTTCTGCTAAAAATAGTCCCCAATAAATGCACTTTTTACTCCTTCACACCATCTTTTTTTAATGAAGAGTCACAATAATGACCAATTTTTAAAGATGTGTTACCAATCGCAATAAGAAAAAATCTTATTATTTAATCCCTTTCATGCATTTTTACTTATCAGCTTATTAAAAAATAAAGTTATCAATATGTTCTCACTTCAATTGATCTGGTAAACACTGAAGGGCTAATGCGTCGGTTTTAATGACTATCATTTAACAATTTTATGTTTTTATTGGTTTATTATGGGGATTTTTAATTGAATGAAGATTATTTATAATGCTGTAAATTCCGCATACTTTGTAGAGACGGATCAATCGATGAAAATGTATAAAGAAGGAAGTGCGTGAATTTCCACTTGGGCCAAACATGTGGTATTAACAGGAAACCGTTAAATTTCACCCGTTAATATATTTCTTTCTTTCTAAATGAAGCCAAAGCTTATCCGGGCTGTAAATCTGATCAAGGGGGCAAAGTGTGGGATCAAACTCCCTGAGAAACGACTGCGTGGACGGTGGGATTATCGTGTTGCGTGGACGTAAAGCAATTATGACGCATCCGTATCGGTGAACTAATTTGACCATTGACATACTTCTCAGATTAGAGTTGTGTTTGCTTATCCTTCAAAAAAATGAAGATAGGAGAACAAATCTTAGAAAATTATATATATATATATATATATATATATATATATATATATATACATACACAGTATATATATATATTTGTTCAACACAAGCTCACCAAAGGTATAAAGTCAGAGAACTATATTCAAGAAGCCGACGTGGTCACACTGACGCTTTGAAACCTTTAGGCCGGACGTCATCTTGGATTACGGCAGTCGGCCTTTTGGCTTTTTGCACGCCGTGAACTGAAGTCACCGTATTTGAACTATGGTGAAGAAGAGACAACGTATACGCCTCTGCTGTGGACCTGTCAATCACTGCGTGCCCGCCCCCCCCCAAAAAAAAAATACCCTGCTTTATGGTCTGTTTGACTCTAAATGGGACCATAATTTACTAAACGAACTTCACGCTGAAGAAGACTTGAAACTAGAGATGAGACCATAAACTCACGTTTACTAAGTTTACCGAGGTGATAAATCATCACTTGGCAGAACCGGAGGCGGCTCCCGTGTGAAGTCCCACGCCGCTCATGTTGTTTATCGGTCATGGAAAAAGTTGATATTGGCTTTCACACAAAGCACCTGAAGGTCAGCGTTTACTTCCCACGCACTGAGAAGCACGTGACCTTTTTGAATTCTCGTGTGTACTTTGCGAACAACAATAAAACAATCGCAGCTCACACCACGGAGCTGCTATCCGGTGTCCCAGCGGCCTGAAATGTCCACATGCTTTGTGTGCTGCGTGTCACGTGATCCCAGTCCTGCTCGTCCAGGAGCCGCGGCGAAGCGTTTCTTCATCTCGCCGACTCGAAAAGGTTTTGTTATGTACCGATTTCAGTTCCGTCCTCCTTTCATCCGACGTTCCCATAACACATCTTCTTGTCCGAGGGAACTAGGAAGTGGGTTGAATGAAATCTGGTTTCCCACGTGAGGCGTGAATGAGTGTCATGAGCTTCCTCATGACGGCTGTGTGACGAAGACGAAGAGTTGCAGAAGTCGATCGGGAGAAAAGAGGAAATTGTTCCAATTCTAACGCAGACTAATTGATTTTGGGAAGTATGTTTATTCGCTCTCCTGTTGAGTTAGATGAGAAGACGAATACCACTGACGATCTGGAGCAAAGGGTGGTTAGCGTAGCTTAGCATAAAGACCGGAATCAGGGGGAAACCGCTAGCCTGCCTCTGTCCGAAGTAGAAAGATCTTAGGCCACTTCCATATTTATTTGAACCCAAACAACATGTTTATCTAAACTTAAATAAGTAGTTCTGTTGCCTAAAAGCTAACTCGGTTGTTTCCTGTGGAGGCGGATGTTTACTGACGTACGTTAGAAGCGTAAATCAACACTTTTAGTGGACTTTAGTAGGAAAACTCGAGACTCGTTGGAAAGATATCAAACATTGAGGATATACGTTGCTCTGATTCATATCACAATATCACAAACACATCAGAGTTGTTGTTGTTGACACGCTGATCAAATGCTACTTGGTGATTTTGTTCCCTTTTTATATTTAAAGGTTAGCCGTCATGAACATTCTAGTGTTTATATTCGTACTGCAACAACAGAAAGTTTATCGGATACGTTAACTTTATCGGGCTTTAATCAACAGTGTCCGACTCGTGACCGCATGCGGGTAAACAGTCCTGTTCACACACACACACACACACACACACACACACGTGCCTTCAAGGACACAGAAAGTGAATGCCACGCAGGCGGTGATGTCATTTGACTCGGCTATTTAAACATTTATGAGCAGAAAGAAGTCTTCGAACCCGACCGCCGGAACTGTTCAGTCACTTGACGCCCGACTAGGAGGGGTGTGCAGGAAATGATACGGATATAGAATTTGAGAGTCACAAACCCCCCGACGATGGAACGTGTTTATTTCTCGTAGTGGTCGATCATAAAGGGGCTCGGACCTCGCGTCCTTCTGAAAGTTGCGCCTCCGATAAAACCTGCGGTTAGGTCACGTGACCTCCGCATGAGAGGGCAATCGAGAGGCGTCGAGTGGCTTTGATGTCGAGACGCCTTTCATGTTTTTCTCTGAACCAACGGCGTACTCCAGTTCACGCTCGGGAAGCCGAACCGGGAAGTCCGTCTGAAGGACCTTGTGGCGCCTCTCTCTCTCTTATTGGTGAACTGTGAAGGATGATCACCTTTCGTGTTCTCTTGTTCTCTCGTGTTTTCTCTTGTTCTCTCGTGTTTTCTCTTGTTCTCTTGTGTTTTCTCTTGCGACAAAGTCTGAATGTTCCATTGTTGTGGGTTTGTTCCCGGGTCCCTTCAGAGGGTACAATCGTTCTGTTGTTGAAGCGCACAATGGTCCAAAGTGGTCCAAAGTTCTAACGCATCTGAATCGTCTCTTGTAGCCGAAATAAACGTAAAGATGCCTTTCTGCTTCATTCATGGCTTCGTCAGATGTTGGAGGCTTTTTATGTCTAAGTCTTCCTTGATTTTTACTTTATTTCGAAGTCTTCCTTGATTTTTACACGCCAGAAATGGAAAAAAGGAGCTGCACGCAAATCCGCCCGTCCACTATTTGCTCATGTGTTGCTTTATCCTGTGTGGTGATCACACAACCCCCCCCCCCCCCCCCATGACCTCCTCACCACAACCAAAACACCCGGGTTCACAGTTCTCCTTGAGAAAATAGGTGTCGGCTGAAAAGCTGCATGGAGTTGAACGCAACACGAGAGGCATGACGAGCGCCGGTTGAATAATAAACGCGAGAGTCCGACCGATCAAGGACACCCGCTTCAGGTGAAGGACGCTCTCCGCAGAGACTTTACAACCCCCCCCCCCAAAAAAAATTAAACCCGGAACCTTTATTCACAAGCCGCATATCTATATGTGTATCTCATTTCCTTTTCCGTCTCCGGTGACTTCAGGTGTGTTTGCGTAGGCAGGTATTGTGTTTTTCGTATTGCAGAGGGCTAATATTTGGCAGTGCTTTTACGCTCCGGGTGGTGGAAAGCCATCTGGCGGAGAGAAAACAACACACTTCGCTTTACGGCCAGTTAAAAAAAAATAAACCCACTTGGAGATTCACATATGAAAATAAACCGTGACGGGAAAAAAATGTGCATTATCTTTACATCGTGCGCGCCGGAAACCGGCAACGCACCGGACGCCTCCGCCTGCCTGTAACCCAATCGGAGGAGAGACATCAGAGCCGGCCCCAACAGGTATGTGTTGACAGAACCTCAGGTGCCTGTCACATGCGTGTAGGGGGGGGGGGGGGCTTACACTAACTCAGTGATCCAAGGTGCTTGACTTAATGTCCAGACCCCCCCCCACACACACACACACACACACATGCACACATACCTACCCTGCAGAGTACAGAAAAACAAGAGCTAAGCGTGAAGGAATGCAGAGAGCCCTTCACTGGACCCCGGAGAGGCAGCGGCAGGGTGGACTTTCTCTCCATTACGCTCCGGTTGGCTGCTGATTTATCTTCGAGAAGTTTTCCCCCCCCCGATTGCAGAATTGGAAAAGAACGCGTGAAGCGCAACCACAGAAACGGAGGCGTTTAGGGATTAAGATCACGGAAACGCAGTCGCGTTCTTTGAGTTTTCCCGCACAGATCCTCGTGGAGGTGTGCCGACGTTGTGCCTGCGTGGTTATCGCGGTCGGATATCGGAGTCCGACGGGTTCCTCGGGCCCGATCGCGTACGGATGCGATTTGCTTTCTGGACGTAGCTTCTTTGTTTGTCGGTTTTCTTTTACGCTAGCATCGCCTATCTTGAGTTTCAGTCACTTCCACATACGTTTTTTTCCTCTTAATTAAAAGGAGTCTGCGGACGAGGGAAATACACGTCTCTGTTCTGAAAACGTGAGGCCGCGTTTGGCCGTCTCCCCACATTCTTTCGCTACTCGCCCACGCTCTTAAAAACACAGCGCTCGGGTTACATGTTTTCTTTCTTCTCTCGACGTTCCCAGACAGAACCTTCGGGCCGTCGCCTCGTTTGATAAGAGCGTCTGTGTTTCCGTGCCGTTCCTCCGGCTCGGGTTAATCCCGTCCAACACCTGCAGGCGTGAGAAAATAGCTGATTGAATGAATGTGGCATTTTAAAACAAACTCCTGCACATTGACTGATAAACTCCTGTCTACAGCTGTTATTTACTACCGTGGAATTCGCAGAAATCTCCTGTAGAACGTGAGGTTCACTCCAGCCTGGCCTGCTAGTGTGTCTGTGTGTGTGTGTGTGTGTGTGTGTGTATGGCCTCACCTTGCAAATACACACAGGCTTTCATTACAAATTTAGTATTTCTTATAAAGTTATATTTTGATGATATTTGTGTGTATGTGTGTGTAGGTGTGTGTGTGTGTGTGTTTTACGGCGTTGCTATCATAATCTAAATTAATCGTTTTTTTACCGTAAACTACCGAAACATTTTCTTCGTAGTCATAGTTCGTCCTTCCCGAAGAAACAAGTATTTTTCCAGGCATCTTTTTCACCGCAGCGCGTTCTCACTCCCGTTTGAACCGGTCAGGGTCAAGCAAAAACACAACAACTTTTACCCAGAAGACAGCTGTTTGCGTCCCCCGCCGTTTAGTCACTTCGCCGTAATTCATTAACATTAGTTACGTAATAAACGTAATAATTTCACGTGAGAAACGTGATTGCTACATGGGCGCACTGGCCAAGCGGCGGCGTTTTCTCAAGTTGAAGAGCCAATAAAAAGGCAAACTCATGCTTTGTCCTGCTCTCTGGTTTATCAGTGAGTCA
>CM070092.1:4103572-4143572 GCA_036178185.1 Liparis tanakae | reverse complement strand
GTGAGGAGAAAGAGAAACATAGCTTGATTTAGCTTTCCTCAAGGCTTTCCACGCTGAATTTGGGGATTTCAATCAGGAAAAAAATGTATGTATACATGTATGTCAAATTGTTTTATTTTTGAACACCTAATTTCTTGTCTGTCTGAAAACCGGTCCAACTATTTCACTCATGGGCCCGATGGCAGGATCGGATCGGTGCATCTCCAGTTTCAGTTTATTCCTGATGTTTGTTATTATAATAGTAATATAACAACAAAAGATACTAAATTACTTTTCTTTTTTTTACCGATGATGATCTTTTGTGTTATAGAAAACAGATCTCATAATTTTAGACAGAAAATAATATTTTGTCTGTATCACTACAGGGAAATGCACGGATTTGCACTTTAAATAAACATATTTTATTACTGCATTATTTTCCTGTGGTGAATTCATTCCAGCACGTTTTTGTTTTTTACATGTTTAAAATATCAGTTTTTATAGAAGGGCATATACTTTACCATACATATTATTAAAAGTGTGTACTTAAATCATATAAACCTTTGATTCAAAAGGCTCAAACTGTAAACTGAAGGCTTGAAAAACATTGTTTTTACACCCAGTAGACAATGCTGAATTTAAGGGACAGAGAAATGTGGATTTTGTTGCTGCACCAGGATGAAATCCTACATTCAAATTTTTTTGGGGGGCTTCCGGCACTTTTAATTTCACATCTGCGTAGGTGGATGTCTCATTTTGGAAATAAACTCTGGGGCTCTTTCCTCTCCCTCGTGTATCTATACAAATGCAAATGAGCTTGCATCCCGACTTCCACCATGTTCACTCCTCACAGACGTTCACGGCCTTTAATTCCCTCCTTACATCCTTAAGCTATGATTTTTTTTTGGAATCAGTCGTGTCGCCCCGGAGCTTCTTCTTCTCTTCCTTTTCTTCATTTCTCTTCGACTGCTTTCAATGGAACTGAAAGCATGTGGGCGGGCGTGTTACAGTTGTTGATGTCTCCGGGGAGTCTGCTGGATTATGGAAGGGGGATTTCTGTGAAATGAAAAGGACTGTTTTCTTTTGGTTTTTTTTAACCACTCGCTCTCCTGCTAGGTCGACCAATCACAACGCCCGATGCACCCCGAGTGGTGTTTACACTCGTTCTTTTACATTGACCGCCTGAGACTGAGCTGAGTATCACGGGGTGTTGCATCATGTCACGTTGGGGACCGTCTGCGAGGCTCTAAGCCCCTTTAAAACAACTCTGGCCGACCTTTGAGATCTGAATGACGTAACCTCCCTGTGTCTGATGAGGTCAGCCGGAGGAGGCCGGTGACGGTTATTTGACTTTAAAAACGCTTTTCAAGAAACTCTGACATTTTATAAAGCGAGTAAAATAAAGATGAATAGTTGCTTTAATTAACTGTGTAAATATAAAATTGGTAAAATGGCACCCGTTGCATGCATGGTGGAAACCGTACAGCAGCAGAGGAGGTAAACAAAACACTTCAAAAACAACAACAAAGCATTTAAAATCACTATAACTCGTCCTCTGGTGATCATGAAATCAAACTTTGATTACAGACTCAAAGTACAGAATTACAGTATTACAGACTCCAGATAGTAGAAAACATTAAAATATAATAAAATACAGAAAAAACAAACAAAAAAACAACTACACATGCTTTATAAATAGCTGTGTAGTTGTTTGGGACTGGTAGTGTGTTGTGATGAATTTTATATTTGATAAAAACATGATGATCTCATTTCGGAGTCATCGACCTGGCAGATACATTTATACATTAGATTTCTTAAAACCGCTTTGAATGTTGTCTTGACTCCTGCAGCCACAAACATCTCACTGGCACCACCTGAACATAACACTTCTCTGCATTATATAATTGTCCTAGTTCATGTTTATTTGTTCGGGAAATATATAATCTAGAACAAATAGGTATAGAAAAACATCAGTGTGACTGAGCACAACAATGACGTGCAGAGCTTGTTTTGACGCTGCCTGACATTCCTCAGGAATGCCGCCTGGCGCGTCGGGAACATCTCGTCCAGAGCTGCGTGAGTAACGGCAGATTCCCGCACGGGGCTGAAATAACCGCTCCAGAAGCTCATGTCTGGACTTGCAGAGCCTTACGTAAGAGGTGAGTGTAATCACATCAGACGTGACGGGGCCTCGCAAAGACACGGGAAGGTCATGTGAGGAGGGAGAGGAGGGAGAGGAGGTCGGGCGCCGGCTCACCTCCTCGCTTCAGTGATGATGATGAAGAAGAGAAGAAGAAGAAGTGCCCCATTTTCACAGACACCCGGAATGCCAACGTGTGGTGTGACATCGTTGTTTACAAACTGAGAAAAGGGTTTAAAGTATTATTTAAAATATATATACAATCTTGTGTCATTGGTAGCTTTTGTGTTTGGTATTTGGTACACATGAGTGATGTCATGGGGGGGGGGGGGCAGCTGTTGTGCCAACTCTTCTATAAAAAACTTTGGTGGTTGGATGAATCACACAAAGACCTTTGTCATCGCCACTATTGATTAATTCGGCCAAATAACGCACCAGTATCCTGTTTTAACTGGCTTTATTGGTAGCACATATTCGCAGCATGCAGCACTTTTTGTTTTTGTTTAATTTATTTTTAATACCTTTTTATGTTTTTTGTTTTTTTTGTTTCCTTGTTCATAGTCCTTACATGTAATGTGTATCCTCACCATTTGAAGGCCGCTATTCTCTCAGCAGCCTTCGCTAACCCGGCTAACGTAGCGGCCAGTCGGGCCACCGGAGTTCCACCGAAACCAGTTGATGTCGCAAGATCCTGCACACTTCCGTAGTCGTTTCAACTCGAACCGCAACGTCCTTCCCCAAAAAGAAGAACATTTAGTTTGAAACCAGATGAATTGTCACAAGTTGTCGGACTTTCGTTGGAAAACGCACCAAAGAACGGCGCCCAGCTGCTTTAAAAAAGAAGAAGAAACGAGACGAACCGTTGTGTGAGGATGTGTTGGAACTACCAGAGACTCTCTGGTTGTGGCATCAGGTTAAAAAAAAACATTTAAAAACACAACAAAGCTAAAGTTATAACAGAAAATATAAATAAACTTTAAACAATTTCAATCCAATGAATTCAATTTAAACAAAAAAGCAAATCACAACAACAGTCTTACTATTGTACCAGTGGCTTCTTTGTATGTACTATAAGTTGAATTGGTAGTCTCTCTCTCTCTCTCTCTCTCTCTCTCTCTCTCTCTCTCTCTCTCTCTCTCTCTCTCTCTCTGCTGACATGTCTCTCTGAGAGCGCCCCTCCACTCCCAGGTGTTCCCACTTAAATCAATCAACTGCCTGCACTGACCTGCTGGTGGTGCATTCTGGGAGTTGAAGTCCTCCAGACATTTGGTCTCCACTCTTTGTGTTTCGTGACGTCATCGAGTTTTTCGACCCAGTTGATTCTCTCATGTCTGGTTTTTTGACATCTCGCATCTGCAGATTTTCTGGATTCCTTCCTGCTTGATTTCTTTATAAAAATCTCTCATTTGTGTACAAGAATCATCTCACAACGTCTTTGGCTCCTGCTTTGTTGACTTAACGAGGATCGACAACATTTTACCGACAACAGTCCCCTCCCCTTTGTCTTCACAGTGTTCTGCCTTCACTTTAAAGCGTTCTGCTTTGTTTAACTTGGCATGTAACGAGGCTTCATCCACCGGAGGAACTTCCCATGATCGTTGTGATTTACTGTTTTTGAGTTCCTGTCTGCAGGTACTCTTTTTTTGAAATAACATAAGTTAATCTACTGCGAGCCGCCGGGGTTTCGCTTGTTGTCGTCTTTTCACCAAATCTTTTCATCTGTTTTGTCACCTTGATGTACGTTTTTATCATTTCACCACATCTGCGATGAAAGTATGTCGCGGGCTGCACGTTTACAATAAAAAGGAACACGGCTGTCAGTGGTGAGGACGTCTTGCTCCTAAAGAAAATGTGTATTTGGGAACTATATGCTTGTTTACTTTCTTTTCTGAGAAGATCGATGCTACCAAGTTAGCGTGGTTCTGCCCAAAGTAAATAATAAAACTACAATCAACACGTCGTATTGTTTGTTTTATCGATTGGAGATTGGAGCTCTTACTCTTCTAACTCTGAGCCAAAATTTAATTTTTTTATGAATGAAAGTGAGCCATGCTAATGTATCTAGCTTAGCTTTAGCAACTAGTGGAGAGTGGCGCTTCTTCTCAACTCTAAGAAAGAAAAGCTTATTTATTTCCCAAACTTTGACGGACTGTAAAGTCATAGATAAAATCGAGTGTGTTCAACCTGTCAGATGAGAGTACAACCAATATTTATGGTATAAAAAATTGAGATTTTATGAATATTTGAGTTCTCGAAGTCAGCAAGGTCACCCTGGAGGAGGCGTGGTCGGTCAAGCAGCTGTTACAGAAGTGTCCGATGCTCCTGATTGGTTCAGGTCGATTGATGCTGAAGAGAAGTGGAACCTGGAGAGGCCCGGTCTCCGTGACGACCCATTCACATCTGAACCACAGCTCCATGAAGCAAGCCAGTTCGTCTCTCAATGCTTCCTCTTTCTTTAATCTCATATCCAATATCCATTGAGTAAAGTAGTTTAGTATATAATGAAATATGGCAAATAGTAGTATTTAAAGTAGGCGATATTACACAGACATTACACATTAGACAATTAGATGGAGATTGGTTATAGATTTAAAAAAATGTATGTTGGAAAAGATCATTAGACAGAATAAAAAAGAGAGGAGGAAAACAATGGTTGCAACAATGGAGATGCAGATGTCCCCATCATGTCCGTCAGGTGTGTCTGCAACGCCCACATGTGTTCTGTGTGATAGAACCGGTCAAACAGACTTCATTCAAAGGTTATTCACGTCCTTGCTTCACGTCCTCTAAATAAGTGCTCTACGTTCCCCGTTTCTGTGACTGTGCTTGTTTTTGTTTTTGTTTGCAGTCGATGAACTCATCTCCTAACAAGACATTTCCCCTCTTGCATAACCGTGAATCGAGAACCGAGAACTGCACGCAGGTTTGCAGAGAGGTCTGTTTTCTCAGTTTGGTCCCCTGCCCCCCTCTGGCTTTCTGTGTGTGTGTGTGTGTGTGTGTGTGTGTGGTTTGGATTCCTGCCCAAGGACTATTCACGGTGGGAGAACAAGGCCCCCCAGTGTGCTCTGTTTTTTCACATTCCTCGGCCCTGACATCAGCCCGGCTGCAGGAAGGACGCTGCCTCAATAGCGAAAACGGCTGTGTGCCCCCCCCCCCCCCCCATCCCCCCATCCCCTCCCCCTCCCCCACCTTGACCCCGACAGTCTGGCTGGCAGACCCTGCCTGGGTGGGGGGCTTGGGGACCCCTGCATTTCTGACCCCCCCCCCAACAACAATGCAATCAAAGGGATGCTCTGCATACCACATGTTGTTTGGAGGCATAAATTAGACGGCCATGGTTAAGATGGATTATCCCCGTATAGACGGGCCGTATGGAAATGTAGGTCACGTGCTGAATGTAAATATTATGCTTGGCGTGAAGGCCGCTGGCACCTTGTTTAGCTTTGGTTTTCAGGCCCGTGGCGGTTTAGTCTGGCACAGACCAGGCAGTCAACTCTCAGCACATCGCCTCTCAGCACGTCGCCTCCCTCCGAAGGCCGAACGGAGAACGTGACTTCCTGTTCCCCAAATAGCTCGACGTCCCGAGGGTTCTACTTTCCAGAGTTACGAGTTACTTCCCTTCTGGGTCGGACTGGTCGGCGTCTCTATAAGTCACGGGATTCGGCGCGATCACGTGCGTTAGCGGCACGGGGAGCTCGTAGGATTGTCCAGGAACTTTAACTTCAAACCGCTTTGACCTGATGGTGGCGCTGTAGAGGAAAAGCGAAGATAATTCACTTCATCTTGAGAGCAATGCACACGTTTTGAGGATACGTTGCGTCCCTGAGGTTCGTCCTCTGGGAATCGCAAATGTTTCGTGGAACCCTGAATTAGCTGTTGAGATGTACACTACCGTTCAAAAGTTTGGGGTCATCCAGACAATGTTGTATCTTCCATGAAAACTCACACTTTTATTTATTAAATGAATACAAGATTAATACAAAATATAGTCAAGACATTGACAAGGTTAGAAATAATGATTTTCGTTTGAAATATTAATGTTGTTCTTCAAACTTGTCGCTCAAAGGACAGTTTTCTCTCACCAGCATAACTGTTTTCAGCTGCGCTCACATAAAAAGGGTTTCAATGTCAAGGAATAATCTGTTTGTGGAAAATGCTAAATAAAACCTTATACAATAAAAAAATAAAAAGGATTTCAAGGGGTTTCTACCCCTCCGCTAGTCTTCTAAGGCAATAACACAATGTACCACTAGAACATGGAGATGGGCCTCTATAGACCTATGTAGAGATTTCATTAAAAAACAGAGAATAGTCATTTACCACATTAACTATGTAAAGAGATTATTTCTGATTAATTTAATGTCATTTTCATTGGAAAAAACTGTTTTTCTTCTTCTTTTTTTTCTAAGTGACCCCAAACTTTTGAACGGTAGTGTAAACACACCAACAACAACATCAACAACCGCACTGTGGATCTCAAAATCAAGAGCAGATGATCTATTCTTCATCCAGCATTAACAGACTTCGTACTGATGACCGAAGACACAGTAATAACCTGTTACCAAAGATGAGCCATGGACCTCAAAGTCTCAGCCTAATGAAAGGCTGTGGAGCGGTCCGGGGGTTTAACCCTCTGACACCCGCGCAGCTGTTTGTGTTGTTTGAGTCCGAGATTATAACAAATCATTTTATTCTATGAATGTAAACTTGATGTTTGGGGGTTATTCAACTGCTTCAGGGGCAGAAATATACACTCATGTGAGTGCTTTACTTGTGTACTCTGAAGAGACAATAGTTTAATCTATTAATGCATTTATAAGTCGTTCATAATCGACGGTGAAAAGTAATAAATCTGTGATCACACGGTCGTGGAAAGCATCAAATTGTATTTAGACCCTTTTGTTCCTTTTATATAAAATATGCATTGATTAAATTTGTTTTTAAAGCAGTAATTCCCCCAGTAGATTTATCTTTTCTCTCAAAGCTCATTTTCCCTTATAAGGAAATCCGCCTGCAAGAAAAAGAACGACCTTCAGTTCAGCGTCGCTAAAAATAATATACGGGCTGGTTAGGAATTTGAGATGAAAGATTGGTTTATCGTCATTCCCTCGGCACAGAACGTTGTGTTTTTACACAAATTAGGCAACATGAGTTACTGTTTGGACTTGACGTTGATAACGCTGCTTCAGTTTTGTCTCCCCGTGTGGCTGTTGTTCATCGTATCCTACATTTTCTTTCCCCCCGTGGTCATTCGATGAGGCGTTCAGGCTCATGGCCGTTCGTTCACCTCTTGATGCAGCCTTGTGCTGTGTTTCCCGAGAGCAGGAGGCAAGGCCAAGTGTGTGTGTGTGTGAGACTGCGTGGGAGGGCGAGTGGATTGGTATGTGGTTGGGGGAGAATGGAAAGGAGGAGGGGGATGGGAGAGGGGGTGGGGTGGGGTGGGGGTGGGGGGGATATGGTCTGAAAAGAGGAGGCGTGGAAGCGTGGGAGGAGGAGACATCAAAGACGAGGGGGAAATCGGATCCCCTCGTTAACACAAAGCCGGCTGTGGGGTTCAGAGACAAAGGAAACGCGATCCACCACGTGACCCTGAACGCCACGCGGGCCTCCCCCCGTCTGGCTCCATTCAGCTTTTCACTTCATTCAAACTTCATCAGGTCCCAGTGCCACAACAAGCACTGGGACCAGCACAACCACTCACATGAAAGGGTTTCTATGTACTTTATTGTGTATCCTTTAAAATATATACAATATATATATATATATATATATATATATATATATATAATATTATAATATATATATATACATATATATTATATTATATATATATATATATTAAAATATATATATACTTTTGTTAACCTCTGTTTTATTCCTTTTTGTTAAATGTTTGTTGTTCCTGTCTCTAATTGTTGTTGGATGGAATCCACCTTTCTTTGTTATCTGTGTCTTTTAGACGATCACACAGAAAGGTCAAACATCAACACATGCGGGCTACTTTCTTTGTTCTATATTGTCTATCTTTAGGTAGTATCCTGCACACCTGTCCACTTAGTGCTGTGCAACAGTTTGCTCTTTTTTGTAAATATATGGGGGGTGCGAAATATTATCCTGCAGACGTTTCACTTGTCATATTGATGGTTAAAATGATAAAGTAAAATGTCATCATGTAGACTAATGCAACTGAGATTATGTCGATTCAGACTTAATTTTTTTCGTATAACTCTGACAAACATCGAGATGTGTTATTATGATAACGCCGACCTTAAGAAGAGACATTTAATACGTTTATTTCTCTACGCCAGGGACGTAAAACGTGGTTGAATGCTCCCTTTAGAATTATATTACATTATGGAAAGTACAAAGATCTTGTAAAGTTGTACTTCTTCTTTAGGAATACTATAAAAAATACATTTTAAATGATCATTGAGTTTAATGCACTTGGATAATAAGTATGTGTGTGTGTGTGTGTGTGTGTGTGTGTGTTTGTTTGTTTTATATAAACAGAAATGTTTCTGCACTGAAGCCCAACCTGGAAATGAAAAATTCTGGCGGCATTTTTAACCTCTGAAAAAGGTTCACGACAACGTTTATAATTTTTTCTAATGGAGACTGATGTCAATCATTAACATTGTTTTATTATTAGTGTTATTCCTTTGTCTTGTGTCAAGCCCAACATCCCATTTGGCATGCAGTGTACATGAGGAGAACCTGTTTCCATTGAGCTGTTCAATTACACCTTTTGTTTGGTGTAAAACATCAGAAGCCAGCTGGGTTGGTAAACAGGCGTCATGCTACTAATCCAGTCACATGACTTTGTCTTTCTGTTCCCGTGTTGCGTCCAGCTGGTTTCCATCCAATCTGAGGAACGGCCGGTTCACGTGGCCTTTTATAGCAGCGACGTCAATTCATTAACATGCCATCATGGTGAATCTCTTGTGTTTTGACTTTTGTGAACTTTGACACCTACATTTGCGGCGACAGCAAACGGTCTTAACGGCGTCGGCCCCCATTTTGAGGCGTCGAGAGCCGCAGAGCTACACATGAAGGGAGCCATTGTTCTAGCCGATGGTACACACGTGTCTTTTGTCTTAAAACAGTTGATTCCTTGCCTAGAAAATTGTTGAGATTTAATGATTCATATAAATTGCAAAAGCCTTTTTTCGAACGAGGTGGCCAACCTGCAGGAAGAAAAAAGTGAGCTGAGTGGCTCTTAGCTTCATAGCAAGGCTAATGTTAGTGTTTAGCTTGAATCAGAGGCAGAGGAACCAGGGAAGTTGACCCGTGTGAAGCTAATGAGAGTTAGCGACCAAGCTAAAGACAGTTAGCGAACAAGCTAAAGACAGTTAGCGACCAAACTAAAGACAGTTAGCGACCAACCTAAAGACAGTTAGCGACCAAGCTAAAGACAGTTAGCGACCAACCTAAAGACAGTTAGCGAACAAGCTAAAGACAGTTAGCGACCAAGCTAATGACAGTTAGCGACCAAGCTAATGCCAGTTATCGACCAAGCTAATGGGTAGTAAGGTGCTGGATTGGAAAGGTTTTTCCACCTCTTATTTATTATTACTTATTATATTTCTTAATCATTGACAGTCTCCTGGAACTTCTGAAAACCTTGAATTTCCCCCAACTAGGCCCACAACGTTATTAAAAACTATAAGTTGATCCTTTATACTTTAATACTTCCTGACTGGACCATTTGCTGTGAGGAAAGCAAATTCCTCCTGTAGGCCTGAGAGAAAGTTGAGGAGCCTTTTGTTGTGAAGTTTTCTTGACGCTGAATATCTAATCTTGGAATGTAATTCGGAAGCATAATGTACTCTGCATGTCCTGATTAGGGGTGATACGACTGTTGTTTCAGGACGCATTCCCACGGTGACATAACAGCCCCACAGCGAGCCTTTACTCATCGCTCAGCCTCCTCAGCAATGCCGTGGAACTTTGTTTGCCTCGACATGTCCGCTCGCCATGTTCTTCCATGACACGTATGACCTTTACCTGTCGGTGGAGGGACTACCGATGTGTCTGCTGAGTGGACGCCGGCTGTTTATTTGTCCTCTTGCGGGTTGACAGTCATTTGTTTTCAACTGCACCGCCATTCATGCCCCACCTTCGTGACCTTTTGGTGACTTTGAAAGGTCGCTGCACAAAAAATATATCAAAGGTGGCTCAAGATGTTCCGATCTGATTGTGTCCTCTTCCTGCGACTCCATTCATCGCTCTACTGTGTCGTCCATTAAAGGATTTACAATGTCCCGATTGCATAAGTTGAAATGTAATTAGTCGTCACAGCCACGCCTCAAAGGTATGTCAGATCAGAATCAGAATCAGAATGTTATTTATTGCCAAGTAGGTTTACACCTACCTGGAATTTGTTCTGGTGTATAAGGTGCATACAGAACATACAGAACATAGTGAACATAGTGAACATAAAAACACAAAAACACAAAAACACAAAATGCACAATCACAGTAAGTACTACAACATGTATGTATGTATGTGCGACCGCACCTCTGCAGACTGAAAGTCAGATTAACCTTAATATAAAACCAGTATTAATGCATTTAAGCAACAGTATATACAATATGTGTGACGAGTAATCAATCTGTAATGAAATAAAAGAACAGATGAAGTCAAAATAACAGAAAATCCCAATGTATTGAAGTGATTTGACATTTAAATGTAAAATGCATGAATAGAATCATAAAACAATAGTCAAAATGTGTCCTTAAAAGAACCTTTGTGCTTCAAAATCATAAAGAAGTTGTATCTTTTCCCCCTATAGACGTTCCGGTGATGTAAACTATAGCCGTCAGCCTTTTTTAGAGATTATAAATCCTCAGAATGTCTTTGTAGATTAGTGTGTACCGTTATGTGAGTGTGTGTGTGCAGTCTGACCAACCCTATCATAAAAAAAACAGAGTCCAAAGAACGAGGTCTTCGAGAAGCGTGATCGACTCGACCTGCAGCGGCTCCCATATTTAAATGAATCGTAATCCATCGGTATCAAACGTGTCTCGTGATATGACAAAGTGAGTAAGACAACTGATTATCAGAATCAGCTTTATTGGCCATGAATGTGTTCACATACGTGGAATTTGACTCCGGTTACACACACACACACACACACACACACGTCATTTACAAATAACAGGATTAATATTAAAAAATACATTATAGACAACAGCATAGCAACATGTAAGTACAATATGAAACAACGACGGTGAGAATGAATTGGGGATGGAATAAAGTGATGATAGTGCCAGTGTGTGGATGTGTCTGTGTAGCCAGGGGGAAGAAGCTGTTCCTGTGTCTGTTGATTTTGGCGTGCAGGGCTCTGTAGCACCGACCAGAGGGAGGAGTTGGAGCAGCTTGGTGTGAAGCGTCTGCAGAGATGTTTCCAGTCTGGTCCTGACTCTGCATTTATACAAGTCCAGGATGGAGGGCAGCATGGAGCCAATAGTTCTCTCTGCAGACCTGAACACTCGTAATAGTCTCTGTCCTGTTCGGTGGCCGATCCAAACCACAGAGCGATGGAGGAACAATTCAATTCAATTCAGTTTATTTGTATAGCCCAGTTTCACAAATTACAAATTTGTCTCAGAGTGCTTTACAATCTGTACACATAGACATCCCTGACCCAAAACCTCACATCGGACCAGGAAAAACTCCCAAATAACCCTTCAGGGGGAAAAAAAGGGAAGAAACCTTCAGGAGAGAACAGAGGAGGATCCCTCTCCAGGATGGACAGATGCAATAGATGTAATGTGTACAGAAGGACATATTTAGAGTTAAAATACATTCAAGGAATCTGACAGAGCACGGACTGGATGATGGCGGAGTGGAACAGGTTGTACTTGCTGAGCTGGGCCTTTTTTCTGATGGTGTTGAAGTTGGAGGCCCACTTCAGGACATCGTGGTTCCCAGAAACCTGAGGGTCTCCCCCGAAGAGACGCTGCTATTGAGTATGGTGAGGGTGGGGTAGTGTTGGGGGTGGAGGGGGGGGGGGGTCCTCCTAAAGTCCACTGTCACAGTTTTGGGGCTTGTTGAGCTCCAGACTGTTGTGACCACACCAGAGAACCATCTGTTCCACCTCCTGCACACTCTGTCCTCCAACCTTCGTTAATATAAAAGCAGACTCTACCTCCAAGGCGGTTGCGTGTGGAGCGAACGACTTAATTAATGCAGAGTCTGCACAAATTATTGAAAAGGGGGGAACAATTATATTAAATTGATGAAGCCAATTATACCGTGTCTGCAGGAATAGATGTGCCGTGGCCTCTTCTCTGTTGTTTTCCTCCCACTACCTCCAAAGGTGAACACGTGAGGCCTCTCGGGTGGATGTGCTGTATGTTCCCAACGCCGATGGAGCTAACCGCAAACTCCAATTAAGGTTAACCGTTGCCACGTTTAACTTCCATTTAATTGCGTCTAACCTTGACAGACTTGATTCAAGTTCATTTAATTGGGGGCGAATATCCGGAAAAACAAGGGAGGGAAAACGACT
The DNA here is from genome assembly GCA_036178185.1 of Liparis tanakae. NCBI lineage: Eukaryota > Metazoa > Chordata > Actinopteri > Perciformes > Liparidae > Liparis > Liparis tanakae. The sequence goes on along the minus strand of CM070092.1, from coordinate 4,130,940 downwards.
TCTAGCTCTTCCACGTTCGATGGCTGAAGTCGTCTTCTCACAGTCGACGTGGTGTTTTTTTTTTAAAGGTTCTCACAGTGAAGGAGAGTGCTTGTGTTGGCTGTCAACACGGGCTAAAGTAGTCCTGCTGTAATCATGCCACACACACACACACACACACAAAGGGGACTGCTGCATTCTTTCGGAGACAAAGGCCTTTTGTCCGCCGGGTTGTCGGTGCCTCGTTCGCCCCCTCTAGTGGTGGAAAGTCAGTTTTTTCGTTTTTTCTTTAGGAATTCCATGTATGTCTGTTCCTCTTTCCCCTCCTTCAGTGAATGAGGAAGTGGGTGGTCTGAAGGCCTCTGTGGGAGGAAACCATGCGGATGTGTGAGAGAGGAGACGAGGAAAGACTCGGGGCGGAGAGGCCGTGTTGTTACTTCGGGTTTCTTTTCTTTTCTTCGTCCTCAGAGGTTCTGGTGTTTGAATGTGAGGCGAGAGCCCCGCAGACTTCTCGTTGAGGCGGTCGAGCCCCGCTCCATAAGTCACATCCAAATGCATCTCTTCTAGCAAGGCCAGAACACACGAGTTCAGAGTGTCTGTCGTCTTTGACCGTGCAGCCCGTTGTGACCTCTGCTTTAGGAATACGGTCAAATAAAGCTACTTTTACTTTATTCACGCTCCTTCATGTGCAAAACATACACTATATAAAGTACACTATGCATGCATATAAACAAAAAGACTCAACATGATAAGATATTATTCCCCTTGTTGTCTTTGTGCTAAGCTAAGCTAACAGCTGCTTGTATTGACTGTACAGATCTAACTCCACATGAGCTCGTAAATATTATAAACAGCTTGTGACTTACATATTGTTTTTGCGATTGTTTCTTGCGATTGTTTCCCCCCCCCCTCCACACACACACACACACCTGGAGCAAGACGTGCAGACCAAGTTGCTGATTGTGTGTCCCTTTTATAGTTGTTTTTGACGTTGTTTTGTTTCCCTTTGTAGTTGTTTTTGTACTTTTGTAGTTGTTTTTGTACTTTTGAAGTTTTTTTTGTTTCCCTTTTGTAGTTTTTTTGTGTCCCCTTTGTAGTTGTGTCCCTTTTGCTTAATTTTGTTGTCTCTTTGTGAGTCTCTGTGTCTCTTTGCAGAAGTCTTTCATCTCTTTGTTGTTGTTTTGGTCTCTTTGTGTGTTATTGTCATCATTTCATCTTTCTTCTTCTCTGCTGTCACGTTGAGTCTCCTCCTGGGTAGGTACGGGTCCCTTTGAGGGACAGTTTATCAGTGAAGGCCGGGAGGGCCCCTGACACATTGGCCACTCATAATGTCCAGATGGTGTCATTTCATTTGGTGATCCATTGATTACATCATCAGTCTCGTCTCTACAAAGACAAATAACTTTAAAGGTACTGCCAGTCTTCAGTTGGTGACCGATGGGTTCTGTTCTACTCATCTGGTTCATCTAGTTTAAGCCTGTACTGAGCCTCTCTCTCTCTCTCTCTCTCTCTCTCTCTCTCTCTCTCTCTCTCTCTCTCTCTCTCTCTCTCTCTCTCTCTGTCTCATATCACTTATCCGGCTCAGACTTCCCCCTCCCTATCTGGTGACTGAGCCCTTTAACTGGAAACACCTACGCACAACACTCACACAACACACACATACGCAAACTATCTGGTACCAGACGAATCGAAAGTCTCCCTTCTGACTAATGTCTCTTTTGATTAATTAAGAAACCAGTGAAAATATTTTCAAGTGACTATTCTGAGTCAGACTGAGACTGAGAGCAGGGGGAAGCTGACCTGAGGGGGAACAACACACGTCACAACAAGGCCTCTTTAGTCCCAGCTGCATGGAAAACAATGTCGACTGCATTGAACACGTTAACTGAGCCTCACAGACGACACCTCGCTACACACCAGGCATTGTTGTTTTTAATGGTAGGTTGCAAAGACATTGCAGGAAGTGTGACAAAGAACCACAGAGGAAACTAAAGAATGAAGTAGAATTGGTTTAAAAGGTCATGTACACAGACAGTATTGTTCACCCGGAAAGTATTTTCTTCTTTATATATATATAGCTGACGGACCCTGTGAGATGTGATGTCACGAAGAGGAAGAGGAAGCAGAGTTATTAATGTGTGATGGAGAGACGATCATTCAGGAGAGAGAGAAGAGGAGACAGGAGCTCACTGTATCCTAAAATATCTCTCGCAGCATGCCCAGTGCCGCTCTATCAGCTCTATTAAAGAGGAACGTCTTTAAATACACATTTTATTCCCTTCATTTCTAGTGAATTGGAGGCGAAATGCTCTGAGATGTATTGATCCCAAACGTATTTGAATAGAACTGACACTCTGCATATATTGCAGCGTACCATCCATAATCATGTATGCCACCTCTTCACGTTTCCCCCCTCAAGCGGCGTCCTATAATACAAAATAAACAAGCATCTTTTCTGCCGTGTGAAGGACAACTTTGAGCCCTTCACACGCCAAAAAGGCTGCAGGTGCTCGAGGAATGTGCCGACATGCAATAACAGAGACACCCAACACACGAAGTAAGCGCTGATATGACAGGATTGTTAAAAAGTACAAGCGGCGTGTGAGAACGGAGACGATTTTTGGTTCACACTCGTACCAGATGGTGGGAAAAAAGGAAAATGAATGAATGTCTGAGGGCCCTTTGTTTGTTGTTGGCATCTCTATGGTGAGGGTGTATGCAGTCAGGTATGACTCCACTCAGGTGTACAGTATGCTGGGAATTCATCAGCGATCTCAGAGATGAGTGGTATTTTGTGCTGCGCAATAGGGTTCAGGGTTAGGTCGTCTGTTGCACAATTACAACAATAGACGTCTTTCACTTTACATAATAACAGTACATTTAACATGATTCTGTTTCTATTTCCATCCAGCGATAATGTTTGTTCTTCTTCTCTTTTCCTAACAATGTAATGCATTGATCATCTTCCATAATGAGCTCACTGGTGCTCATTGCATGCCTGTGTTGTTGCTCACGCCGCCCTCTGGCCCTTTCTCAGACCCGCTGCCAAACAACTGGGGGCAGTGTGCAGTCGGCACACACAGGGTTGCCAGTTTGAGGGCAACGATTTCATAAGAGGGTCAGAGCTGGGCGTGTCTATCTGCTGCCACCTGGTGGCCGGAGAGAAGGCGTGCAGGTGTCAACGAGGTGTCAACAAAAACAACTTTAAATGGCAGAGAATGATTAAAAAATGTGTTGTGAATCGCAAATAAATTACAGAGGTGTTTTTTCTCTGGTAATATAGACAATCATGTTCACTCGGGTGGGGAACTCTTCATCAGTTACTTCTTAAATGAAGAACCTGGGAACTCCAGTGGTATCAGTCTAATGTGTAATTTCCTACTTAGGATAATTGAGGAATACAAAATATGAGAAATAAGAGAGAACATTGGACAACAGCTACATGAGATTAATAATAACTGAGCCAGCAGATCGAATAAAAAACTGAGGATAACTCAATATACCTGCTGACAGCGGAGTCATTTATAAATACATATAATTCTGGATTAATATATATATATATATATATATATATATATATATATATATATATATATATATATATATATATTACTCTACAAGTTAGTGTCGGTGGTTGAATGTGTTGAGTGCTGTATTTAAATTGTGTGTGTGTGTGTGTGTGTGTGTGTGTGTGTGTGTGTGTGTGTGTGTGTGTGCCCCGCTTCAATTTGATTGGCTGTTTAATTGCTGCCGCCGTCTGCTTGTTAAGAACGTGTGTGACCGTGAAGAATGTGGATTATTTTAACGGGGGGAAGATTGTGAGCTTAAACACATTAGTCTTACACCAAATTTAGCAACTAGCCAGTTGAGTGAAATGTAACTGATATGTTTATGAGTTAATATTGGATCCATCAAATAAAGACTTTGTTCTACCACGTGAACCAGTAGTGTACGTATGTGCTGACTGAGCACGCAATGTTGTTATGTCTAAATATATATACAACTCTCTCTCTTTCTATATATATAAATGTACATATTTATATATATATATATATATATATATATATATATATATATATATATATATATATAACTCTCTCCCTTTATATATATATATATATGTATAAATGTATATATTTCTTTATGATTAAATAAAGTAATGTATTAAAACAATAACAAATATTTTATAAATGTGCTCTCTATATAAAGTTATTTAATATGTGTAAAAAAAGTAAAGTAAAATAACTTTAAATAGAAAGCAAACAACACTAAAACCACTAGATGTCATCCTTCTCTCTACCTGTCTTCACTCATCCTTTAATTGGACGACTGCCCCACTTCTCTCCCTCTCTCTCTCAAAATGACTCTCCCCCCCCCCCACACACACAAACACACACACATACTCCCCCACCCCTCCCTCTTAGCCCAAATAACAAAATGCTGACTTCTCAAAGTGCTGTCCATCAGTATGCCTGTTTCAGCATAGCATAGAGAGAGAGAGAGAGAGAGAGAGAGAGAGAGAGAGAGAGGAGGGGGGAGAGAAAAAATAAATAACTTTCTCTGGTTTCTGACTGCAGGCTCTGCCTTGCCAAGGGGCTTCATCACTGCACTTCAGTGAAGGTAGGTGTGAGGCTGCTTCTTTCTAATGCTCTCTGTAGAAAACAACACATTGTTTATGGGGGGGGGGGGGGTGCCTGTTTGTGGGGTTTGGCTCCATTTTCCTTAAGCTAGACCCTCTCATGTGTAAGACTTTGTGTCTGAGATAGGACAACGCTTGAGAAAGAATGGGGGCGAGTCCCAATAAAAATGTTTTATTAGATTTATTTTAATGCTGACATGAGTTCACTGAAACTCTCCACCTGTGACACTCCATGGAAAGGCTTCTGCATGAGGGCGTGGGGGGTCAGCCGAGTCCTGAATCCTGTCTCTAATGGAGCCATCGGTGTGGTACGTGGAGGCTGAGCCGAGGGGGATTTTGCAGACCTTGTCTCGGTAGGTCTCAGTGTTTTTTTTAACTGAGGAGGGTTAAGTTTGCCCTCCGCCGACATGCCTTCCAGTTACGGCTCATTCCTGGTGGACATCTGACTATCCGTCACTGGATTACGTTGTCATCCGGGGACGGATGCCTCAGCGGTGGAGATCTGGTGAACAGCTCCGCTTCATGCCGATTTCTCCACGTGTTCCCAAACTGGCTGACTTGGTTTAAAAGTGAATATCGAAGGACACTTTTTCAGACCACCCCCGACCCCTCAAAAGCAACGCGTCCTGGAAGTAGCCGACTTGTGAAGCTAAAATTAAGCCGAGGGTCAGATTTTGGAATGTTACACTTTGGTGGTAAGACGGTAAGACGTGGAGAAGACGGCCGCGCTGATGGCGGCGGAATGGCGGCTCGCAGCCCGGTCATTTAAAACAAAGAAAATGTCATTTGCTACCGTCACACTAAATTAAATAAAACCTCCACCTCACAAAGATCAGGGAAACTAAGAGAGATGACCTCAAAGTTTATTTTCTGCTCCAGTAGAAACAAACGCCACAGGAGTCGAGTGTAAATCACGCTGGAGCATTTATGAGTGTGCAACCTTTGTCGCCGGGAAATCCAAACCCTTGTAATGGTCTTTAACTTATAAAACAGCGTAACTCCCCCGGCTGCTGCTGGTCTCAATGCGCTGCTCTTATGCTGCTATAGGTGCTCATAGCTCCTAAAAAGGTTCCTTTCTTGTTCTTCACATGGCTGAAAAGTGTGATCTGTGAACTCTCCGGGTACTTTAACAGCGGCCGTGACCAAAACCCCCAACAGGTGGTTGGAGGTGGAAGGCCTGGGACAGGGATGGCCACCGTCTCCTGTTCACTGCTATCGCGACTATCGCAACGACCGTGACGATCGGACTATTGTGACTATCATGATGATCGAGACTATCGAAACTATCAAGACTATCGTGACCATCGAGACTATTGTGACTATCAAGACTATCGAGACTATCGCAACTATCGGTACAATCAAACTATTGTGACTATTGTGACTATCGTGACTATCGTGACTATCGAGACTATCGAGACTATTGGGACTATTGGGACTATTGGGACTATGAAGACTATCGAGACTATCGAGACTATCGCAACTATCGGTACAATCAAACTATTGTGACTATTGTGACTATTGTGACTATCGAGACTATCGCAACTATCGTGACGATCAAACTATTGTGACTATCATGACTATTGTGACTATCGTGACTATCATGACTATCGTGACGATCAAGACTATTGAGACTATCGAGACTATCAAGACTATCGAGTCTATCGCAACTATCGGTACGATCAAACTATTGTGACTATTGTGACTATCGTGACTATCGTGACTATCGAGACTATCGAGACTATTGGGACTATTGGGACTATTGGGACTATGAAGACTATCGAGACTATCGAGACTATCGCAACTATCGTGACGATCAAACTATTGTGACTATTGTGACTATCGTGAAGATCGAAACTATCGTAAATATCGTGACTATGGCGACAAAAGAAAAGTTAAATCAACGCCAAGGCTACTTTCAGAAAGTAAAGCAGATTTGTTTATCTTCTGTTACTTTCAATTTAATCTGTATTTGTGTGTCCAGACATCGCCACCGACCGACCTGTACGGGTTGCTGTGGTCAAAGTGTCGGTTTCCGCTACGACATAGCTACGACATAGCTACGACATAGCTATGATGTAGCTACCGAAATCTCTTTGGTCTTGAGTTCCAGCTCGGTGTGTTTTTGGATGTGCAGACAAAATAAGATCCTGGATGACGAGCAATACAATTTATAGGATTCAGACCCAATTTATCTCATTTCTCGGAGATTATCTTTTTCCCCGTCTGATGAAACGCTAATGTTCCGTTCCCCCGAATCCGTAAATCATGACATTTACCTCGGGAGGAAGCTAAAAGTGACTCCTACTTCCTGTTCTGCCTCACGAGTCACGGCACTAATGTGACTCTGTGAGCTTTTTCTGGAGTTGTCACACACACACACAAACACACACACACACACACACACACACACACACGTCAAGCGAATGGCGGTGGGCCTTGAGTCTTTAAAAAAATAATTCTGTTGATATTTTTGCTGTTGATTTTTTATGATGATTTTACTCTAATACAATCAGATATTATGTGTAATCCAAATGTGTCGTTCTCCAAGCGACCCGAGAAGAGGCCATGCGGCGTGCCGCATCGTGGCCGTGGTCTCTTTCTAAAACCGTCCATGTCAAAGTATTTAGCCCGCGGCTCCCTGACCGGTGGACGGCGGTCTGGACTCCGGTGTCAGCAACCAGCCGCACTTAGCGAAACAATAAGCGCGGCTCAAAAGCTCGACATGAAAAGTCATACAGATTATATATGCAGGGCCCGACCACAGACTGTATAGGTGGACGTAGTCATGGTGACGTCACCCGCTGATTTGTCACAACTGCCGCTATGATTTCTCACTCGCCATCTTGGAATACGGTCGTCGCCATGTTTTGGGAATTTGGGGGACTGACGTAGAGACGTGGTATTCATGAAGCATAGACTTCTATACAACCATAACAGTCTCACCCTGGTGGTCAGTAGAGAGAATGCAGCTTTAACACATGAAGAATATACTCCTATACAACCAGAGGAGTCGCCCCCTGGTGGTCAGGAGAGATAATTCAGCTTTAACACATGAAGCATAGACTTCTATACAACCAGAGGAGTCGCCCCCTGGTGGCCAGGAGAGAGAATGCAGCTTTAATACATGAATCATAGACTTCTATACAACCAGAGGAGTCACCCCTGGTGGCCAGGAGAGAGAATGCAGCTTTAACACATGAAGAATATACTCCTATACAACCAGAGGAGTCGCCCCCTGGTGGTCAGGAGAAATAATGCAGCTTTCACACATGAAGCATACACTTCTATACCTGGGTATAATAATTGAGGCAGCGAATCGTTGATACATTGGTAAATGTTTGTTGCAATTGTTATTTGTAAATAATTATCTTTAAGGTGCGTTCACTTGCGAAACAACGGCGAAGTAAATTAAAACGTTTGATTGTCAACATCGCAACATAAACTTTAATAGGTGCGTGTTGGGCCCTGAATCGTGCACCATCAGGTTGTTCCTTGTCTATATTATAACAATGTAAGTCATGTAAAGCGCTTCAACATGTCTCCGTAAAGCTTGATAAAAAGCGTTTCATCCCACCGCCACGCCCCATGTCCGCTGAGCTGCTGCCTCCATCCCCTCAGCCCTCTAAATCTCCTCCGTCTTCCTCTGCAATCCGGTGTTTGTGCCGTTGGCTTTACGCGTTAGAGCCTCGCGGCGTCGGCGAGGAGAAAGGAACAAATCAATTAAAAGCGTGACCGAATGAGATTATTTCGATACAACAAGCCAGATATTCATGTCGATAAACTCGCGATTTCTTAAACTCCGCCTCCGAGGCTCTTTAGTCCATGAATAACTGTGGATTTGGCAATTATTGTATTACCATTACTTTTTATTTAATTATTCTTTATTTTAAGTGGTCGCACTGGGGAGTTGAGTTACAGAGGAGGAAACATTATCCACAGTGCTGGGAACATGGTCTTAAAAAACTATAATAGATACAAATAATAAAAAAGGGACTAATGGTGATTTCAGTTGGACTTAAACACGACAGTATTTAGGACAGCAGTGTATCAACATTTCTTTCTTGAATTTAATATAACTACATTGATAATGATAATGGCCCGTTTTCACTAAATAGCCCTGATCTTTTATTACCTTCGCATTTTCAATGCTTTTTCACTTATTCGCATAAGTGAAAAAGTTTTAAACCGAATCGCATGAAATTTGGTGGGATGATTGATTATTATCCGGGGACCATTTGATTAGATTTCGGGATCTATCGGGTCAAAGGTCAAGCTCAAGATCATGAAAAGGTCAAAATCTTCTTTTTTACTATAGCGCGGCCAATTTGTATCCAATTGGCATGCAACTAATGCCAACATGTTCATAATTCAATGCTCAATCTTGTGATATGCGAAGGTATGCGCTCTACCGAGTGCCCGTTCTAGTTTGATTGTGTACTTGTTGCCGTCACAGATCCACAGATCTGATTGGTTCCCAGGTCCCGGGGCCTCAGGGCCTCGGGGCTTCCAGCCCCGCTGCTCTTCTCCTTTATCAGTTTGTCGTTGGGAGACATTCGGGGTGTGTCCACCGCTGGGTGAGCGTGTGTCCGGCGATGATAAATAAGGGATTGCACTTTCCACCCCTCTCCATTCCGCTATTCTTAGTCCCTGCGTGGCGAGCTCAGGGTTTAGAGTTACAAAGACTTTGCTCTCTCTCTCTCTCTCTCCACTTCTCTGCCTCGCTCTACCTCTTCGCCTCTAGCAGCCGGTCCCCAGTGGGCGCTTGTTTACCTCTGTGTGTTTCTTAAGGTGAGAATGAAGCTCGTTGGTACAGACATGAATTAACCTGTTATCGTCATCGCCTCATGAATGGAGCTCATGCTCTGGAGAAGACAGATGATGCTCCGTGAAGCTCGTGAGCAGGACCGCGGCACTCCGATCAGTCAGGGGGTCGGCGGTTCAACCCCCGCCCTGTGCCAAGTGTCCTTGAGCAAGACATTTCAGCCTGAACTGCTCCCTGAAGCTGAGTCTACGGTGTGAGAATGTAGGTCGCTTTGGATAAAAGCGTCAGCTAAATGTAATGTGCAGGTGAGGGTGAAGATGAAGGTAAGGGTGAAGGTGAGGGTGAGGGTGAAGGTGAAGGTGAAGTTGAGGGTGAAGATGAAGGTGAGGGTGAGGGTGAAGATGAAGGTGAGGGTGCATGTGCAGGTGAAGGTGAGGGTGAGGGTTAATGTGAAGATGAAGGTATGGGTGCAGGTGAAGGTGAAGGTGAAGGTGAGGGTGAGGGTGAAGATGAAGGTGAGGGTGCATGTGAAGGTGAAGGTGAAGATGAAGGTGCAGGTGCAGGTGAAGGTGAGGGTGAAGCTGGGCCACCTCCCCCATTGAGAGGAGTAAATCAAACTAAAGTGTGACACCCTCTGAGTGTCTGAAGTGATCCAGTGTAACTTTATTTACCCTCACTGTGTTGCTAAGGACTTAAACTCTTCATCAGGACACGGGACACGAAGAGGAAACCAAACTCTGACACCCCCCCCCCCCTCTCTCTTTCCTGTCTTCCCTTCTCCCACAGTGCCCTCTCGTCCAGGTGTGTGTGTGCAGCGGTGTGTGTGAGCGAGTGTGTGTGTGCGTATGTGAGCCAGAGCCTCAGGAGCCATGTCGGACCCCCGGGACATCGATGAGGACGCCCTCCTCAGGGGCCTCAGCGCCGCCGAGCTGGAGCAGCTGGAGGGCGAGCTGATGGAGATGGACCCCGAGGTAATCCCAAAAACGGCGTTTCTAGAATAAAACGGCGTTCTAGAACAAAACAGCGTTCTAGAATAAAACGGCGTTTCTAGAATAAAACGGCGTTTCCAGCTGCGAGAGAGAAGAGGGGGGCAAACTGCCGCTCAAAGTTTCTGTTGCCATCACAAAGTCTCAGAGTCAGAGTGCTGTAAATAACTGGTGTCATCGAACGCTCCCCAGAAAGACCGTCAGCCACCAGGAACATCTGGCTGAAGCAGATTCATAAATGGCGTTTAAAGCCTTACTGTTTCCTTATGTCCTAATGACCCCCCCCCCCCTCGTTCTCCCAGAATGCCATGCTGCCCGCTGGCCTCCGGCAGCGCGACCAGACGAAGAAGGGCGCGACGGGGTCGTTCGACCGCGACGCCCTGCAGCAGCACTTGGAGAAGGAGGCCCTGGATCACGAGGGCAGGGATGACCTGGTGCCCTTCACTGGGCAGAAGAAAGGTGTGTGTGTGTGTGTGTGTGTGTGTGTAGAGACTTAAACTCCCTCACAGCTGGACATGATGCACCACTGCACAGCAGCCCAGGCTCTTTAGCTTCAGGTCTGAAGGGTTTTGGCAGCTCACTGAGTTTCAGGGTTCATTTCCATCACATCACAAACCGGGGAATCGGATTGGTGGAGAAACATTCCTCTTAATTTCAATGGAAACCAACACCAGATACATCCGTGTCCTGCGTTTTCTTTCTTCTGTTATTTGTGACCCCCCAAAGGAAAAGGAAGAGAAAGCACAGTTCAGGCTCCGGTGGAAAGAAACAAGTTTTATTGGAGCCGGTGTATAAATCCGGGTTAAGCCCTGAAACGTGATCCAAAGCTCCAAAACAGAGACACACGTACGGTTTCAGCTATTCAGAGGGAAGAAACGCGATGTAGAGGGTAAACGAATGAAACATCGGTAACTGCACAACAACCTCCTCATTTCTGATCGTCACTCTGCCTTGTTTGAAAATGTTGAAAATGTTTTTTCAATATGTTTTTATATTTTAAATGTTTAAATGTTTTAAGCATTTTTTTTTATGTAAAAAAATATTCTTTTGATGTTTTTGATTTTTTTTTATGTTTTTAAATGTTTTTAATTGGTTTTAAATGTTTTTTAATGTTTTAAATGTTTTAAATGTTGTAAAATGTTTTTAAATGTTTTAGATATTTGTAAATGTTTTTAATGTTTTAATTTTTTTAGATGGTTTTAATTTGTTTTAATGTTTTTTAATATTTTTAAAAATGTTCAATGTTTTCAATGTTTTTTAATGTTTTTAATGTTTTATATTCTCTGATTTCGCCTCCTAACTCGTCCGCTCCTCCTTCCCTCGTCTCAAGGAAAGACCTTCGTGGCCAAGGAAGCGGCGGAGGTCCCCTTGCACGAGCAGGTGATACTGGAGCCGGAGCTGGAGGAGGCGCTGAAGAACGCCTCCGACGCCGAGATGTGTGACATCGCAGGTCAGAGGTCATACTGGTCGTACTGGTCGTACTGGTCGTACTGGTCGTGTGCTGATTCACAGCTCAGAGTTTAGTTCTGCGGCCCGGTTCTGTTTGTCTCTCTGCTCGGGGGATGGGGGGGGGGGGTTCCCGGGTCCGGTTTTACAGACGTGGCCACAGACGTGCGACGGGGTCCAATTCTCCACGCTCAGCAACACCAAAATAAACAAGCCTGCACGGCCCGTGGCCAGAGGGAGGGTGGAGTGGACAGGGGGGGAAGGGGGGGGGGGGGAAGGGGGGTATCAGTTTGGACAGATGGACACAGTTGATGTTTTTTTGGAGTCTTGTATTATGCATGGTATCGTATTATTCCTCATTCGCCAACATTACAGACAAACAATAACCAAACACAAAGGATCCGGCTAATTGATCTTGAGCTAATTGATTTTGAGCTAATTGAGCTTGAGCTAATTAATCTGGGGCTAATTGAGTTTGAGCTAATGGATCTGGAGATAATTGATCTGGAGCTAATTGATCTGGAGCTAATTGATCTGGAGCTAATTGATCTGGAGCTAATTGATCTGGAGCTAATTGATCTGGAGCTAATTGAGCCGTCTGCTTTTAGAATGAAAACATGGCCACACACAGAACATCCGGCATGTCGTTGACCGCTCAGCTTCCGTAGTTTGTTGGTACCCGTGCGGTTTGGGGGTCGAGTTACACGACCTGGATCCCTCCTCGTTTAAAACCAGCGGCCCCGCCGACCCTGGATGGAGTCCAGATGAGGATTACACCTCAGTCAGCCTCTGTCAAGCTTTTGTTTGGGCTTTTTTGGCTAACTAATGGATGGATGGGCCGACCCGCGTCATGAGCCCAGGGAGGGGGAGGAGTAGGGGCGTCCAACAATACATCAATTAATTAATTCCCCCATCGCCACGTTGCTAAATTGAGTTTTTTGTGTAGTTGCTGCAGTCTAGTTAGTGTTGTAAAGCTACCGAGGGTTATTCTCAGGAGCCCCACCGGATGACAGGGGGTGTTTATGGTCTGTAAGCCCCCTCCCACACACACACACACACACACACACAGGGCAGGCAGCTGTCTTCCTACCCCCCCCCCCCCCACCCCCACCCACACACACACACACCCTGCGGCGCAGCTTGGCGGGCCACAACAGGAGCAGGTCTGCCTCCTGCTGGTCATTAAGAGGAACAGCAGGTGGAGAGAAAACTCTTTATTTCATTTGTAAGTCATTCTGGGTTTTAATTGTTTTTTAAACCGACTTTATTGTCCGTGTATAGACATGTGCAAGGCCACTTCATCTCCAAACCAGGGAAACTCCAGTACATACAAGGTCCAATAAACCCTCTGGGCTGCGGCGGGGGATACAATTAGTTTCTCGTGTTCACAGGGATGTTTTTTTCTTGCAGCCATCCTGGGAATGTACACGCTGATGAGCAACAAGCAGTACTACGACGCTCTGGGCACCACGGGAACCATCGCCAACACGGAGGGTATCAACAGTACGTGCGCCGTCTGATACCCAATCCTTCTTCTTCATGCCGGTTCCCCTCCTGGGCAAAGTGGAAAAAAAGAAGATATTTGTAACATTTTCAAATTTTTCTTGAGCTACGAATTATTTTCTCGCCTTCTGAAAGTCATGTTCAGGATCAGATGGACTCAGGGCTCTCGGCTACGTCGTGGAGTCGCTTGAATCGTGTTCATTTAAACATCCTGGAGAATCCTCGACTGACAGAATCCTCGGGGTTTCTGATCTCGTGAGAGATGTTTTCACGGATGAGTTGCTGTCATAGACTTTAGAATCAGAGGAACTCTTCTGTCGTATAGATCATCTATGAAAATGTCATTTTTAGAACAGAGAATGAAGCCTGCAGAATATATATATATATATATATATATATATATATATATATATATACATACATATTTATATATGTATGTATATAATTATATATATATATTTATATATATTTATATGTATATATAGGTATATATATATATATATATATATATATATATATATATATATATATATATATATATATATATATATATATATATATATATATAAATATTTATATATATGTGTATAAATATTTGGGACTGTATGCTAATAAGGCGAATTTCTTACACAGTTTGCATTCAGAAAATAAATAAAATAAAACACTGAATGTATACGGGATCATCAAAAGCATTGTTCTGGTATCGTATCGTCATCGGTAACCACGACTCCAAACGTTGTGTCTCCTGCAGGTGTCGTGAAGCCGGATCCGTTTAAGATCTTTCCCGACGAGCTGCCCAACCCCACCAACGTGGAGGAGACGCTGGAGAGGATCCACAGCAACGACAGCAGCCTGAGCGAAGTCAACCTCAACAACATCAAGGTCGGGACATCCTCCAATTACACACAGGGAGCTCCTAAAGGTGTCTGTGCTGCAGGACATGCCCATCCTCTAGTAACACACACAGCTCTTACAGGTGTCTGTGTCTGTGCTGCAGGACATGCCCGTCCTCTAGTAACACACAGGGAGCTCTTACAGGTGTCTGTGTCTGTGCTGCAGGACATTCCCATCCTCTAGTAACACACACAGCTCTTACAGGTGTCTGTGTCTGTGCTGCAGGACATTCCCATCCCGACGCTGAAGGAGATCTTCGAGGCGATGAAGGGGAACTCTCATGTGGAGTCTCTGAGCATCGCCGCCACCCGCAGCAACGACCCCGTGGCCTACGTGAGTACCATGTGACACGGGCATGGCAAGTTATTTGGGTAACCTGTCCATCGTCCAATAGAAAACACGGTGCGTTTGTATCTGTGTGTGTGTGTGTGTGTGTGTGTGTGTGTGTGTGACAGTCCTGTGCCGAGATGCTGCAGGAGAACACCAGCCTGCAGAGCCTCAACATCGAGTCCAACTTCATCACCTCCGACGGCATGATGGCGATCATCAAAGCCATGAACGGCAACGCCACGCTGGTGGAGTTCAAGATCGACAACCAGGTGGGAGGCGGGCGATGGGGCGCGGCGCGTGACGAGCGTGACGAGCGTGACGAATAGCGTGTCGAATAGCGTGTCGAATAGCGTGTCGAATAGCGTGCTAACCGACACGGACCCGCGTGTCTCCACAGAGGCAGAAGCTGGGCGACTCGGTGGAGATGGAGATCGCCTCCATGCTGGAGAACAACTCCAGCATCCTCAAATTCGGGTACCACTTCACGCAGCAGGGCCCGCGCGCCAGGGCCGCCATGGCGATCACGCGGAACAACGACATGAGTGAGGAGACAACGAAACATTTAAAGACAATCGTTATTTTTCGTTATTTTCAATGTGGAATTTATACATTCATTTTTCCTTCTCTCGCCAGTTCGCCAGCAGAGGTTGAGATGAGGGCGGCGAGCGAGAAGAACAGAAGAGACACTTCCTGCCGACAGACCCCCCCCCCCCTCCCCCCATTTAACCCGGCCCGCCCCACTAACCGCCGCCATCTCATTTCATTTAGACAGCTTTTTATTTTAGTTTTTTTTGTAGACTGCTGAGCTCATCATAAAGGCATGTGGAGGTCACGAGCAACACGTGAGGTGTCTTTTTATTTATTTTGTTCATTTATTTTTTGTGTGCTTTAAATCCTCATCCTCATCGTCACCCCAAACAAACAACAATGACATACTAAACACACACTCATGAGAAAAAACTATTTTCAAGTGTGGTGCTATCTGTGGGAAGAAAACAATCTGTAAATACTTTAAATAAAAATATATATTCGAGTATTTTTGATTGTAAATGTCGGGCTAAGTTTAATTTGATTGATCTCTATATCTCGTCTGAACGTCACATATTTGATACCGGATGAAACCGGTTTGCAGGAGCTCAAATGAACTCCTCGTCGGCAGCAGATGCAGACGAGTCCATTGTCCCCCCCCCCCCCCCCCCTTAATTGACAAACACTGCAGCATTTTAGGGACTGAACCCTTAAAGTAAGAACCACAGGGCTGTAATCCCTTTAAAGTCTCTCCTGATCCTCAGGCTCCCCTGAAGCACCTGAACTATTTTTACCCCCCCGATGGGAAACGTAACCTCGTCCTCTGGGCTTGAGTTACCTCGTTCCAAATATACGCGCAAACCACTTGACGAGTTTTCACGAACACAAACAGCTGCAAACCGCCGAGGGTTCCTTTCAAAATGTCGCATGGGTGAAAACGGCACCGGAGGTCGAGCGTCTTCACTTCAAAGCCTTTTTTCTACAAGCGTCCACCTGTCACTCTCTTCCTCATCTTCCTCCTCCTCGCGTATCAGCAGGTGTCGTCAGAGACTGACCCGTGCCGAGTCCAGCTGACCCCGAGGGTGTTATCCACTTCATACCAACGAAGAAGAAGAAGAATTCTCCGCACCCCGGACAGGGACAGAAATAGGATGCACAGATATAAAGACGTCCTCTCCTCTGATCGTTTAAAGTCACTGAGATTTGGAAAGATGGCAATAACTGAAACTAGTGCAGTCAAAATAAAAAACAATCAGATTGAACCTTCTCTGCCACACTTTGTATTTCTACCGTTAGTCCAGACTGCAGCGACGCTCACACACATCAGACTGTTACATGACCTTTGACCCTCTCAGAATAGCTGTCTGACCGGGTTGGAATCGGACATCTTGGTTGTTTTTTCATTTGAGATCCGATGAATTGGGAGGAATAAATAATGTATCCTGTGCAATGAGTGACTGCTAGACATTTTGGATGCTCTCCCTTCAAAAACAAAAACGCACAGTCAGCATTTTAAGGAGGGAAATTAATTTAATCTAAAAAAGTCAAAGTCCTTTATTCCCTTCTTCTTATTGTTCTGTAAATGTAATAATTTACTCAATAAGCTGAGGGGAAATTCTATTTTTCCCAACAAAAATAAATTGTTTCTTTAGTTCTTCAGTTCTTCGTCGTTCCTCAGGGACCAGGAGGAAGGGGAGGGGCGAGCGAAGGAGGCTCCTCCTCGTCCGAATCGAACTCCACGTTCTGGTCTCTGACCCACCGGCCGCTCCGGTCCTTCAGCCAGCCGTCACTACGGAAACAGACGAAGCCAGAGGGGAATGAACGCCGCCATGTTGGGACGGTCCGACGTGCGTCTCTTCGCTGTGGAGCGCAACGGCCAACCTTTTCAGTTTCAGGTAGCGCTCCAGCTCGCTCCTCCGCTCGGCGGTTATAGGCTCCGCCTCCTGCGTCGCTGCACCAATAGCTTCTGTTCGGTCTTCTGATGGACGTGACCCTTCGTCTGCTACAAGACACACAAAAAACAACAACAAAATAATTTGGAATTTGTGAAATTGGGCTATACAAATAAACTTAATTGAATTGAACAACATGCCCTTAATTAAAGCACACGGGTTCAACAAAGCGTGAACAGCAGAGTTCGTACGGTCGTGGAAAACCTGGAAAAGTCATGGAATTTTAAAATGGTCATTTCCAGGCCTGGAGAAGTCATGGAAAAAAACATAAATCATAAAAGGTTTTGGAAAAGTCATGGGAATTTGTTATGGTCACATGTTCATTTACACCGAGTTTGACATAATTAATATGTTTTTTAAAGAAAGATGCTCAAAATATAAGCCGGCACACGCTTTCAATACACAAAATGTTCTAAATCGTTCATGTTTTTACCGAATTTTCAGTTTGGTCATGGCCATTTGGTTTAAAGTCAAGGAAAAGTCAAGGAAAAGTCATAGAAAAGTCATAGAAAAGTCATGGAAATCCATCGGTCAAAATGTGTAAGAACCCTGGAACATGAAGGATGGCGGACTTCACCTGCCGAGCTGCTTTGCGTTAAACGATTTGAACCTTCGGTTTGCCGACTCTGCGTTTCTTGTTGCGATCCCGTTTTGCTGGAGGGGTTGAGGCCGGTTTCTGAGCCGGCTCCCAGCGACCCCTTTTCAGATTTCGTGCTTGCAAAATAATAATAATAGATTTAGGTAAAGAGAGGTAAAGAGAAAAAAAAGATTTATAAACTGGGGTGTGATTATATATTTCTTGAAAGGCTCACCTGGTTTTGGTATGGCGGCTGTTATACGGGGCGGTCTTCAATAAGGCGTGATGCGTCAGCCTCCGCGTTTGGGCCAGCAGAGGAGCCGAGCACGAAGGTTCCTACGAGCGAAAACACCGGATGTGGAACCGTGTTTAACAGCCACGACACGGCTCTACGGTCTGTTGGTCCAGCTCCTGTCGGGTCGCTCCAAAACTACAACGGGCACTCGGTAGAGCGCATAGCTTCGCCGCAGCCACATGTATTTGCATTAGTTGCATGCCAATTGGATAAAAGTTGACCTTCGCATAACTCAAAAAGTATTAGACCGAATCGCATGAAAATTGGTGGGATGATTTTTTTTTATCCAGGGTCAGAATCTTATATTTACCAAGCGCTATAGTTATGCTATGGTAAAAATAAGATTTTGACCTTTTCGTGACCTTGGCCTTGACCTTTGACCCGATCGATTCCAAAATCTAATAAAATGATCCCCGAATAACAACCAATCATCCCACCCAATGTCATGCGATTCGATTTAATACTTTTTGAGTTATGCTAATAGCACACAAACACACACACAAATAAATACACAGCGATCAAAACATAACATTCGCATTCTGCGAAGGTTCTGCCGACTCCTCGAGCTTCTGCCCGTCGGAGGATCAGACTCGACTCCCGACCGTTTCTTTAACGCTCGAGGGTCGACAGTTGAAGTTACCGACCTGCCGCGTGTCCTCGGCCTGGACGTAGAGCTCATGGAGCCTTTTGGTCTTTTCGTTCTTCAGTCGCGCTTTCTTGCCGTAGAATGCTTTCAATCCTGATGACATGAGACATAAAAGAAATGTTTTAGGCCACTGATTATTATAATTTAAGAGCATATAAACAAGACATATTGTGTGAGACAATACACACTTGCCATACCGTAGTTGTGAAGCTATTCTTTCTGGTTGCCACGAACGATGTTGCAAACCAATAACTTGGTAATCTTTATGCACATTTTTTAAGGATTTTAAAATGTTTATCAGTGTTTCCAAAACCATTCGATCAGGGCGGCGCCCCGCCCCCCTGAAATCTCCGCCCACCACCCTGTAATTTTCTCTATAGCGCCAGATGACAGCAGAAATAATGTCAGGTCCTTTTCTTAAAGACGTCTTTTCTTCTTTTATTAAACTAAACGTCTGTTATTGATCGTCTCTATACATGGCGAGCAGTGGCACTAGTCCCGCCCCCCTGAAGCTGTAAAACTAGAGGAAACACTGTTTCTCTTTATGACATGGTGAGTTTAATTCATTGTCTTTTAGCCATAAACAGATGTTACACGTCTGGTTATTTCATGTGTAAACAGTCTCTTTATTGGCGTACATGTACGTATTGTAAAGGCTATTGTAAATGGGTCATGTGTGATTTTGCGCTATCCAAAAACCAATCAATTACTTTCATATTCCTTTGAATGAAGTGTGGGGGACAGTATCCAGATATGAAGTAAATATCTTGCTCAAGAGTTAAATCGTCCAAACTAAATGATCACAGGAACACTTAGAGACAGTTTCTTATTGACACTGCATGAACTTGTACACTTGCAATAGTGTATACAAAACCTGTCCACAGAAGAACATCCGGCATGAAGTAAACAAGTAAATAAGAGTGACGTCTCACCTTCGAGATGCCTCTTCCCGTTCCGGTGGACCGTCAGTGTGTCGACCGTGTCGAACACGGGTCGGTAGGAGCACACGACGCACGTGTACCTGGCGATAGAACCGACCCAGAACGTCACACGTTGTGTTCACGTGTCAACTGTGAGACATTTAACCACCAATAATACACGAGTGTCTTCACCTTCCGTTGTTCATGAGAGCCGCTTCATCTTCCGGTATAAAATGAGACAGAAGATCTGCCACGCGACGTTTCTGAAACACAGAGAAGACGAGGCTGGTGAAGTCGTCACACTACAGGTGGGTAAGGTAGTGAGCTAGCAGGATGCTAACCACAACAACGTGAATAACGTACTGGCATTTCTTCTACAAAAGGACAAATACGAAATATATCACCTGGAGTATGTTTAGTTGACTTTTGTCATCGCCTTCTCTTTTAAAAGACATGATTGTTACGGTTGAAAACCTAAAAAAGCAGATGTCAATAACTGGTTAGCTTAGCCGTCTAGTTGCTGCTGCTGGTTCTTTTTCTTCTTCGTTTGGGGTTTTACTGGTAGTGGCATTCGTTTAAGTTGCATCACTGCCACCTACTGGACTTCCTGAGCTAAATCAAATAGCAGTGTTGCGTTCCGGGTCGAAAAAAGAAAAAGAGAAAAATACGTTCACTCCATTTTTTTTTATATGGTAAATTGTTTTGATATCAGAATGTGACAATGATCACCGATTTCATCTGGTTTCTTTTAATTTAAAGAGCCATGTAAACCACGATAGGCTAATCATTAAGCAAAGTTACTATATTCTGCATTCGCTTGCTCGAGAAACATTCGATAAACCTTAAAAGTTTAACTCCAATATATATTTTAAATTGTGTGTCTCAAGCTCCGAAAACAGTAAAAGTAAAAAAACAGGATACATATCCAATCGCCGCATGGAAAAGGGATTAATAACGGTTCACGGCCTCAATTATTTCGGGAATTACAACTGTTATGAACGCAACGCATGTGACGGCTCATGGGACCGGATACGGACCTACCCGGCAGCCATGGCAACATATGTCAGTCAGACGAGCGCGAGACCAACTTTACCTGCAACTTTTCTAGGTGTTTAATTGAGGGAGAAGGAGAAACAAGTTGCTGGGACGTGTTGCCAAATATGTCGCCGGTTGCCACATCACTTCGACGGGTAACGTTAGCAAGACGACGGTCGTAGTTTTACGACTGTCGACGTTGATTTACGTGAGTGAGTTTAACGCAGAGTGGTCCGCGACCATCATGTCGGAGGAGCACACGCCTCCGCCCGCCGGGACGAACGGCCTCCTCCGCGGGAGCCGCACCAGGTCTTACGGGAGTTTGGTCCGGTCTCCGCTGTCTCCGGTCCGACAGAGGCGCGTTGAGCACCACCTCCAGCCCGAGGACACACTCCAAGGCCTGTCCCTGAAATACGGAGTTTCTGTGAGTAGTATTTTCCTCCAACATTTTTTTAAAGTCCTGGTCTATTTTATGTATTCCCCCCCCCATCAATACATTAGGTTGTAATATCCATGATTTGCTATATTATGATGTTTACAATACATATTGATTGTTTAAATAATACCTGTGTATCATTTTGTTGTTGTTATTTTCTTGTTGTATTAATCCAAACTCAAAAACAGCACAAAATAGATTCTGTATTCAATTAATTGGCATGCTGTCCTGTAAATTCAATAAAAAGCACACCAAAGAAAGTGAAATAAGTAAGTGCCAATAGTTTATTAGCATTAAATTAACTAAAAACATTGCACTGTATTTTTATCAATATTTTTAAATAGATTTCTATTAGATTCTTTAGCTAAAAAACTATCCGGACCAGGATTCAGTTAAAGTGAAAACTATTTTTTTAAAGTGGGATTTTCGTCACGTTTGAAGCTGATGACGTAATCTCTTCCAGACGGAGCAAATCAAACGGGCCAACCGGCTGTACACCAACGAGTCGATATTCCTGAAGAAGTCCCTGTGGATCCCCGTGCCGTCGGACGCCGACCCCCAGGGCGACTGGGGGGATTTAGTCGGGGAGGGCGACGACTCCTCGGGGAGCTCCTCTGAGACGCCGGCGGTAAAAGAACGTCCGTCTGACCTCACGCCGGTGGACTTCTTGAAAAGGCTGGACGGCTTGATAAGTTGGTCCAAGCAGGCCGCCGCCGCGGGATGCCAGGACGCCGAGAAGAGGTAGGGCCGCTCACCTGGTCCCACCGGCTGCTGCTGGCTGTGGTCCAAGTCCGATTAATTTATACAATACCTGTTTTAGTCAAACTCCGACTCCCAGAGCAAGAGGTGCTTGAATTAAATATATCTGACAGCTGACTGTGAATCATATCAGTCTTCTTCTTCTTCTTCTTCTTCTTCTTCTTCTTCTTATTCTTCTTCATTTTTTAAATTTTCTTCTACTTTTTACTCGTCGTCTTTTTCATCTTCTTCATCTTCTACTTCTTGTTCATTATCTTCTTTTTCGTCTTCTTCATCTGCATCTTCGTCTTCTTCTTCTTCTTCTTCTTCTTCTTAATTTTCTTCTACTTTTTCCTTGTCTTCTTTTTCATCTTTGTCTTCTTCATCTTCTACTTTTTCCTCCTCATATTCTTCGTCTTCTACTTTGTCTCCTTCCTCGTCTTCCTTTTAATCTTCTTCGTCTTCTTCATCTTCTTCTACTTCTTGTTCCTCGTCTTCTTTTTCTTCTTCTTCTTAATTTTCTTCATTTTCTTCTACTCTTTCTTTGTCTTCTTTTTCACCTCCGTCTTTATCTTCTTCTTCTTCGCAGGGTCGCTGCCATAGAAGCGGCGTGCTCCAGCGGGACGTCTGAATGGCGGCCGCTTACGAGGTCGCAGAGCGCCGTTTCGTCTCCCAGAATGCAACAGCAGCAGCACATCACCGTGGTGCCGCTGGCCGTCACCAAGCTCACCAAGAAGCTGAGGGAGCGGGAGGATGAGATCTTCCAGCTGTGAGGCGCTCGTTTCCCCGGGATCCCGCTGCCGTATGGACTTGAAGCTTAAGCGTTTATTTTAACTTTATGGGAAATTACACTTAAAAACACATTTATCTTTGCTTTTTTATTTATTTGTTGACGCGTTCTGTAGCTCCACCGTTTGAGTAGCTTAAGCTTCAAAGAACATCGATGAAGACTCAAAGCTCATGAATGTGAACGTCATCCCTCACAGGCCGCTTCAGTCATGTGACCGAAAACTGCCGCCAAGTTTTCAGCCGTAGCAAGAATATGAGTTCACTGAAATGTTAAGTCATCTCTTTGTTACTGCCGAAGAATTTAATGTGTTTTATAGCCATATTTATTAAGAAAATATCTTCTTTTAGTAGAGCAGCTTTTGATATTTTTTTATTTGTACTTTTTGGGGGAATTTTAGAATATAATAAATGTTTTGATCCGTATGTAAATATGTGTGCAGTTGACTCAAAAAGCACAACCTACTGTACAATTATAGTTTTAACTAATTACTGTATAAACAGAGAAAAACATATATGGCTCATGGGACCGGAGCCGGTAGCCATGGCAACGTATGTCAGCCAGGCCAGCGCGAGCCCACCTTTACCTGCAACTTGTCTAGGCGTTTAGTTGAGGGAGGAAGAGGAACGAGTTGCTGGGACGTGTTGCCTAGGGTGTCGCCGGTTGCCACATCTCTTCGACGGGTAACGTCGGCAAGACGACGCTCGTAGTTTTACGACTGTCGACGTTGATTTACGTGAGTGAGCTTAACGCAGAGTGGTCCGCGACCGTCATGGCGGAGGAGCGCGCGCCTCCGCCCGCCGGGACCAACGGCCTCCTCCGCGGGAGTTCGGTCCGGTCTCCGGTCCGACAGAGGCGCGTCGAGCACCGCCTCCAGCCCGAGGACACGCTCCAAGGCCTGTCCCTGAAATACGGAGTTTCTGTGAGTAGTATTTTTCTCAATTTAAAAAAAAAAAAAAAGTCCCGGTCTATTTTATGTATTTTCCTCCCATCAATGCATTTAGGTTTAACGCTATTGTAATTCCACGATTTGCTATATTATCAGGGTTCTTACAGTCATGGAAAACCTGGAAAAGTCATGGAATTTTTAAATGGTCATTTCCAGGCCTGGAAAAGTCATGGAAAAAAAATCATAAAAGTTTTGGAAAAGTCATGGAAAAAACTTAAATCATAAAAGTTTTGGAAAAGTCATGGAAATTTGTCATGATCACACCGAGTTTGAAATAATTCATATGTTTTTTTTTTAAAGAAAGATGCTCAAAATATAAGCCGGCGTACTCTCCCAATACGCAAAATGTTCTAAATTGTTCATGTTTTTACCGAGATTTCAGTTTGGTCATGGACATTTGGTTTAAAGTCATGGAAAAGTCCTGGAAATCCACTGGTCAAAATATGTAAGAACCCTATATTATGATGTTACAATACATATTGATTGTTTCAATAATACCTGTGTATAATGTGTATATTGCTGTCTTGTTGTTGTAATAATCCAAACTCAAAAAGCAGTACGTGTCATTCTAAATAGATTCTGCATCTAATTAATTGGCATGCTGTCCTGTAAATTCAATAAAAAGCACCAACAAGAGTGAAATAAGTAAGTACCAATAGTTTACTAGCATTAAATCAACTAATTTGCAGAATCGGTAACTTCTTTTAAAACTTCTTAAAAAACATTTTTTTATAGAACAGCTTTTAAGTGATCTAGTCATATTATGCAGAACTTTGGTTCCCCTAATTTACTTGTCTGTTTTTAATTTATTTGTTTTTTAAATTTTCCATTATATTTTTTTATTTTAATGTATACTTTAAAATGTAATATTGGTTTCTTGCTATTCCACTTGTTTTGCTTTGACTCTCTGTGGAACACTTTGTAAACCTTGTTTTTAAAGGTGCTATACAAATAAAGTTATTATTATTAAAAACATTGCACGGTACTTTTATCAATACTTTTAAATGGATTTTTATTAGATTCTTTAGCTGAAAAACTATCCGGACCAGGATTCAGTTAAAGTGAAAACTATTTTTTTAAAGTGGGATTTTCGTCACGTTTGAAGCTGATGACGTAATCTCTTCCAGACGGAGCAAATCAAACGGGCCAACCGGCTGTACACCAACGAGTCGATATTCCTGAAGAAGTCCCTGTGGATCCCCGTGCCGTCGGACGCCGACCCCCAGGGCGACTGGGGGGATTTAGTCGGGGAGGGCGACGACTCCTCGGTGACCACGGGGAGCCATCCGGCGGCAAAAGAACCGACTCCGTCTGACCTCACGCCGGTGGAGTTTTTGAAAAGGCTGGACGGCTTGATAAGTTGTTCCAAGCAGGCCGCCGCCGCGGGACGCCAGGACGCCGAGAAGAGGTAGGGCCGCTCACCTGGTCCCACCGGCTGCTGCTGGCTGTGGTCCAAGTCCACCGCTTTGCATCCTCATGGCTACGAAGTCCTTCCAGCTCTTCTTGTGGCGCATTATGCAGCAGAATAATATGAGTGTCAATACTTGTTCGTGTAATTTATACAATACCCGTTTTAATATTTTAGTCAAACTCCGACTCCCAGAGCAAGAGGTGCTTGAATTAAATATATCTGACAGCTGACTGTGTGAATCATATCAGTCTTCCTCTGCTGCTTCTTCTTCTTCTTCTTCTTCTTCTTCTTCTTCTTCTTCTTCTTCTTCTTCTTCTTCTTCTTCTTCACAGGGTCGCCGCCATAGAAGCGGCGTGCTCCAGCGGGACGTCTGACCGGCTGACCGCTGTTTCATCTCCCAGAATGCAACAGCAGCAGCAGCAGGACATCACCGTGGTGCCGCTGGTCGTCATCAAGCTCACCAAGAAGCTGAGGGAGCGGGAGGATGAGATCTTCCAGCTGTGAGGCGCTCGTTTCCCCGGGATCCCGCTGCCGTATGGACTTGAAGCTCGAATGTTTATTTTAATTTGATTAAATGGGAATTGATTCTATGGGAAATTACACTTAAAAAAACGTTTATTTTTGCCTTTTTTATTTATTTGTTGACGCGTTCTGTAGCTCCACCGTTTGAGTAGCTTAAGCTTTAAAGAACATCGATGAAGACTCAAAGCTCATGAATGTGAACGTCATCCCTCACAGGCCGCTTCAGTCATGTGACCGAAAACTGCCGCCAAGTTTTCAGCCGTAGCAAGAATATGAGTTCACTGAAATGTTAAGTCATCTCTTTGTTACTGCCGAAGAATTTAATGTGTTTTATAGCCATATTTATTAAGAAAATATCTTCTTTTAGTAGAGCAGCTTTTGAGAAATCTTTATTTTTACTTTTTTGGGGAATTTTAGAATATAATAAATGTTTTGATCCCATGGTCCGTATGTAAATATGTGTGCAGTTGACTCAAAAAGCACAACCTACTGTAACCTTATAGTTTTAACTAATTACTGTATAAACAGAGAAAAACATATATTGGCAGTCAAACTCTTTTTTTCTATCAAGTAGTTTGACCGGTGGGGTTGTTTTTAAAATAATTATTGTCTTTTTAAAAAGCATTCGTCATGAAAGGACAAATTACAGCATTAACATTCCTGCTCCTTCAGTCGACACTGTTTTAAGACTTGAGTGTTGTTGTTGTTGTTCATCATCTAAACATGTTTTGAAGCGTAGGCTGCAAAGTGTCTCCTCATTCGCTTTTATTACCGGCTGTTTTCTCTTATCCTGTGAATACAGTCTGTGTGCGCATCGTGGTGACCACCAGGGGGCAGTGCAGTATTACAGTGACATCCCCCTCCTCATCCTCCTCCTCCTCCTCCTCAAGCACCACATCAGTAGTTCATAACGAATCATTTCAAGGCCTCCAGTATTTACATTAGACGACCGTTCTAACAGCCGATGCGGTCTGAACCGGTTTGTACTCAAGTTTCCGCCTGAAACAGACGGGTATACACGACGACGACGCGTCGTCCTACGAACGATAATAACTCGAGGAAAAAGCCGAGCGGCCGCGTCCCCGCGTGTTCCTTAAGAACAGCGTCCGTCCTCGTTAAGATCTAGTCCAGCAGAGTCTTGGAACGTGGGTCTCCCAGTGTCTGTGTGACCCCCCCCCCCCCCCCCCCCCCCCCATCATCGTCATCATCATCTTCGTCATATCGTCCCGTCCTCCATCAATTTGTCGAGCCCTTTGCAGATCTTGGCGAGGTTGGGCGCGAAGGCGCCGCCGGGCTCGTACAGCTTGGTGAGCAGCTCCTGGTCGGCGTAGTGGTTGAACACGTGGTTGATGCGGCCGTGGGACTTGGGCGTGAGGTGCGTGTTCACCAGCCGCAGCAGCAGGTCCCTGCAGCCCGTCAGGAGGTCCGCCATCACCGTCTTGTCGAAGGTGAAGTCCACCTGCGCCGGGGAGGGGGCGTCACGACGTCATCGGGGGGGGGGGGGGGGGGGGGAAGGGATTTATACGTTACTCAGGGTTCGTACGGTCATGGAAAACCTGGAAAAGTCATGGAATTGTAAAATGGTCGTTTCCAGTCATGGAAAAAACTTGAATCATAAAAGTTTTTGAAAAGTCATTGAAATGTGTCATCACATGTTCATTTACGCCGAGTTTTAAATAATTCATATGTTTTTTTTTTTAAAGAAAGACGCTCAAAATATAAGCCGGCACACGCTCTCAATACGCAACATGTTCTACATTTTCCATGTTTATACCGAGATTTCAGTTTGGTCGTGGACATTTGGTTTAAAGTCCTGGAAATCCATTGGCCCACATGTGTAAGAACCCTGGTTACTGTATCCTGAATTAACGCCTCTTTTATTTTTAACCCTCCTGTTACCTTCAAATGTACTAACATCTTTTACCCTTTTTTGACCACAGCAATTAAAACCTCCATAAAATTATTAGAATTAATATTGTTTCCGAAGTTTAAATGTGAGGTACTGTATGTGTATTTGTTGACAACCTAAATAT
>CM070092.1:4056072-4098572 GCA_036178185.1 Liparis tanakae | reverse complement strand
TATCTGGGGCTTAACTTCCAATCAGAGAGGGCCAGTGGGCGGGGGGGGGGGGGGGGGGACGTTCTGGGCCGAGCAAACAAACATCTGAGTCCAGCTGGAGATGGGGAAGCGGCCCTCGGCCCGGCGGCCCGCCTCCTCGGGGGCGAAACGCTCGCCGTGTTCACGCCGACAGAACCAACGCCGACCCGAGCCCAGAGAGGCGATTATTAGCATGATTAACAATGAGTTACTGTCACCCCAACACACGGCAGAAGTTCTCTTACCTCCTGGTTTCTCTCTCTCTCTCTCTCTCTCTCTCTCTCTCTCTCTCTTCTCCTTCACTCTGTCTCAGGTGGACAGGCCCGCTCGGTTCAATCGGACCTCTTCATCTTCACCAGGAGCAGAACCAGAACCCCGAGGGAAAGCAGCCCTCCTGCAGCGCGTCTTCTGTCAGGGCTGCCGTCTTAAGATAGTGTTGAGTTGTACTTCCTTGAGGAACTAAATTGCTATGACACACCCCTCAGTGTCTCTCTCTCTCTCTCTCTCTCTCTCTCTCTCTCTCTCTCTCTCTCTCTCTCTGTTGTGCTGACGTTGTGCCTCTGCTTGTTCTGACAAGTGAAAAGCCCCAGAAAAGAATTTAGCAATAATCCAGGGATGCAGCCGGTTGAAAGGGGAGTGGCTCAAACACCCCCCCCCCCCACTCTTTTTTTCTTCTTTTTCCGTATGTGTGCTTGTGTGTGTGTGTGTGTGTGTGTGTGTGTGTGTGTGTGTGTTCACCTTCGCTGGAATGCAGCCCGAGTACAACGTCGCTCCCTGTGTGTCACCTATTCAGAGTAACATGAAAACAATGTAGCTAGGAGTGTGACCGTCTGACACACACACTCACACACACACACACACACACACACACGCACACACACACTGCCAGCTGACTGCTCTGAAACTCAACACTGCTACCGACCTGTGGGGCTTGTTTATATAAAGTTTGCGTCAGTAATGAGCCGCGAGGTCGTCTGTGTGTGTTTTTAAGTAATTTCTTTAAGTAAAACTCCAGAATAAAATAAAAATAAGAATAAAAAAGTTGACCCTCCGTGACACGGGGTTTATGGAGGAATTATGGGGCACAACTTTCACCTAGAAATGGAAGATTTGACAGCATCACTGTCTCCTCGCTACACAACCTGGAGACCCGAGAGCACCGGAGCATGAAGACGCCTATAATACATACATATATATATATATATATATATATATATATATATATATATATATATATTATTTTTAATACAAGCCGGTGTTACGCACATCCTGCATACTTGAGGGTGATAATGGAAGTGAGTGTGAGTCACACGACGGGTTATTAAACGCTGCTGCAGGTGTGTTTATAGTGTTGATTGAAGTTATTGTCATTAAAATGACGAACTACTGATAAAATATCACTCATGCTCGTATTCTTTGGTCAGGGTTGTTGACCAATGGAATTTCAGGACTTTAAACCAAATTCCCATGACCAAACTGAAATCTCGTTGTGTACATGAAAACTTTTTGAAAATGTAGTATTCAAACAATGAGAATTACAAAGCATACAGTATAACTTAAATGAAACAAATGAATGAGATAATAGTTTGATTAAAAGAATAAACATTACTATACATGTTTATTCTTAGAAACACTTATATAAATGTTTATTCTTTTAATCAAACTATTATCCTTTATGTGCAAATCCATCTGTTTGGATTTGGGCTTATAAATTGAGCGTCTTCTTTTCAAAAACATATGAATTATTTTAAACTCAACGTAAATGAACCTGAATATAACATTTCCGTGACTTTTTCCAAACTTTTGTGATTTAAATATTTTCCATGACTTTTCCAGGCCTGGAAATTACCGTTTTAAAATTCCATGACTTTTCCAGGTTTTCCATGACCGTACGAACCCTGTTTGGCCCAGCTGGTCTACGTAACGCTCATCGGCCATTTCAATCCTCGTGCGAAAGAAATCTAAATACAGAGGAGGGTGTCGGGGGATGAAGACGAGGGTGTGACCCACGCTGCCGGAGAAGAGTCCAGCGATTAATCTAGAAAAGCAGGAAGCGAGGCCTGGATTCTAGACGCCGTGTGTTTATCGTAATGACCACCAGCTGTGTTGAGGGGGAGCTGCTGGCTGGAGCTGCGGCCATTCATAAAAACAACAAAAAAAGAAAATGACCCGTCTAATAAACCCGGTGGCAAATGTTAACCGTTGTCAGATGTCCGGGGGGTCAAAGGTCACGCCGAGAAAACCAGCTGGGCCGAGGGAGCGCCACCGGCCCGCTCCGTTCACACCTGCCTCCCTTTGTCTCGCCTCCCGCTCGCCTTCCTTCGCTGCGAGAAACAAAGTCGCTGCGCGGATGCAGAATGTAGGTCGGTCGTCGTGGCAACAGACAGGAAGTAGTGCTTAAGCGGTTTCCTGATGACTTCCTCTTTATCGTGTAATGACATCTCGCAAGGATGCATCGGCAGGGAGCGCTCTGCGCCGCGCGTGTGTGTGCGCCCGCACGTGTGTGTGTGTGTGTGTGTGTATGTGTGTGTGTGTGTGACCTGACATTAGCTCCTACCTGTCTCACCTGGCTGTACACAGCCTGCACATTTGCCTCTTTTTGGTTATGAGATAATAAGACAAACCTCAATTATGTCACTTATCGTTCATTAAAAGATCGCCCGGACCTTCCAGCCTGCAACCACACACACACACACACACGCACACGCACACACACACAGACACAGACACACACACACAGCCTGTTATCACCAGATGACTAAGACAGGAATAACTGGCCTGAGGTCGGGACGTTACGCCTGGAGAGGCGGAGGACTCCACATGGCGGCGTCACTCGAGATGAACGGCTGCTGGTTCAGGGGGGAGGAGCGGCTATGTCATCGGTCTGCACCCCCCCCCCCCCCCCGTCCCCTCTCCCCCCAAAATGTGATGATCAGATACTTATTTGAGCCCTTTTTCCTTTTTATGAAAAATGCTGCAGAACGATGCTTCCTTCAACAGTTGTAACCAAGTGCATGTATAGAAACTTGCCCCCCCCCCCCTTTAACCCCTGCAGGTGAGCACGAGGGTCTCGACCCGCGCCACAAAGCATAAGAGAACACCTTCAAGTGGCTTTACACGTAGTTTTTATATAAATAAACACCATGGTACAGGGCAATGCAGTGAGTTACAAACAGAACGTAGAACCACAACTCGTCAAGACACCTGCTGTGAAGGTCCAACCACACACCTATACTGTACTGTACACGCCTATAGGTCAAACTAAATAAAATACAACCTCTGACGACGTCACGAACACATGGCTCACTTTTTTCCATTTTTTTTTCAAAAGCATCCTGCATTTGAACACGATTCCACGAGGGCTTTCAGGACGATACAGCGAATAAGATAAGCATAAAGGAACAATAAACCCGTCGGCGCAGTCGTAAAAAAAAGAAAAAAAAAAAGGCCTCTGGCTCGCCGTGCACGTGCCGCGCACTTCCTGTTCCTCTAACGGTCGACATGCGCGTGGTGAAACCTGTTGTGAAACCTGGACATTATTCACGTTAAAAAACGAAGAAAAAAAAAGGTTTTCTAGCCTTAAATGTTGCACAAACGTCACCTCAATGAAAAAGGGGCCTTTAGTCGGAAGTGTTTTTAATGGGTTTACACGTGTCGCTCATGGGTTGAACTCTCTGCGCCCTCACAGCATGCAGCAGGAGGCGCTGCGCATGGGCAGGTGGGCGGGCAGCTTGGCGTACTGCTGCCGGAAGCTGTTCCTCTTGTTGGCGAGCCGCGGCGCCACCGCCGGCTTCTCCGGCCCGTCGCCGGGCGACGAGGACTCGGGCTCCGCCTCCCCCTCGGGCACCTCCAGCTTGGCCCCCCCCTTGTTGTTCTTAGTCTTTCTGGCCGCCTCCTTCTCCGCCGGCTCGTCGGAAACGCCGGGCGGCTCCACGCAGATCTCCGGCGGCGGCGGCGGGGGCGGGGCGTCCAGCGGGAGGTCGCTGGGGCTCGGCTTGCCCTCGGCTCGCTCCTCGCTGCTGCCGATGTTGAGGTTGGAGCCCATGCACTTGGCGTTGGTGCTGATGGAGCTGGGGCGGCGACACGTTAGCGGGGGTTTATTAACACGCGCATCTCTTTACGGGTAAGTGGCATCATGTCACACATTCACTGCAGGGAGGATGGTTTCTTCAAATAGTAAACTACTCTGTCCTTGGAGTGACATCAACTCAATCAATACGTTTATAATCGTTTTCCCAGAGCAGTGCCGAGTCTCGGAGGCTTGACATATACACATTTCAGATGTGACGGATAGTCCTCTGAGAGAAGCTCTAATAAAGCCGTCTGGAGGTTTTGAGAAAGGCCGTCGGTTCATTTCTCAGACGGCGAAGTCTTAAACTTCTACATTGGAGTGAATATTCTGCAGCCTCATCAAATAGTTTACAGGGTATTCATCCTTTTAGTTTCCGTGTAACGCATTTGAAGCTTGACCTGTTTTCTTCATGGGGGGGGGGGGGTATCTGAAGGTGATGAAGTAGTTTATGAATATGAGAATTTCGTTTATAATGAATAAACTGTGGAGGTTGGTTTTACGGCATTCTCCTCTGTATCTTTTTGCTTGCATGCCTTTTTAAGGGGTGGGGGGGCTTTTTGCCCGTTTATCTTCCCGTGTTCGCTTCAGTAACCACGGTAATAGTTGCCCCGCCACATCCGACTAAAAAAAACCCTGTTGTTGTTGTTGTCATTTTCTTTTCTTTTTTTTCTGGTTGGCACGACTCCTCCAAACAAACAAAAGCACCTACAGCGCAGCCGGCCGGCCTGTTTGCTGTCTGGTTGTCTGCAGGCAGGCAATAAGCACAGCTGTGTCTGAACAGCAGGGGGGGGGGGTCCTAGGTTCCATGTCCACACAGTCCACTCACCCGTTGGAGCTCTTGTCGTCCGATACTTTCTGTTCGCTGCTGTAGCGCATCTCCGCCGGGGTCTTGAAGGACAGGTCCCGCTTCCCCTTCAGCCAGTAGGTCTTCATGTAGCCTTTACCCTGCAGGACGCCACACACCACAGCCTCTCGTCTCAAATTCATCGGTGTGAAAAGAGAAAAAAAATGTCTTCCGAAGCTGCTACGGGGGGGACTCACCTTCACGAAGATCTTGCCCCTCTCCTCGATGATGTAGGGCTCGTGCTCCAGGTGGTCCTTGGTGGTCTGACTGATGTGTATCTGCATGCCCTGCTCACACACACACACACACACACACACACACACACACCTGCTGTGAACACACACTGCCTCCCTCCTTTAATAACACATGTTCCTCATGGAACAGATTTACATGCTAAACATGACATTGTGTCACTGGAAGTAATGGAAAGATAATGAGGTGATCCGCCCGTTGCATTAACTAAGAAGCAGCGTCGTTAAACAGAAAAGGGTTTTCAGTAATAATCTACTTTAGGATTTGTGAATATCAATGCGGTCGTTTATATTACTGCCTCGAGTCATTCGGCACGTGAAAGATGTGAGTTTCATCACCACTCCGTTGCTCTCCATCCTCGAGGCCGTGTTCACGGTGTCGCCAAACATACAGTAGCGAGGCATCTTCAGGCCCACCACGCCGGCTACCACCATACCGGAGTGGATACCTGAGAGAGAGAGAGAGAGAGAGAGAGAGAGAGAGAGAGAGAGAGAGAGAGAGGGGGGGCTATTATGTTTAGTTGCAGTAAAGCAATTCAACTTAATAGTTAGGATTAGTTAATTAGGTAGGTTTAGTCAAGAAAACCACCAACAGTTGGGTTTAGTCAACTAAACCATCAACAGTTGGGTTTAGACAACAAAACCCCAAACTATTAGGTTTAGTCAACTAAACCTCCACCAGTTGGTGGTTTAGTCAACTAAACCACCAACAGTTGATGTCTGTGTGGAGGCTTGGCGTGAGAACAGCGACCCCTTGTGGCAGTAAGTAAACGGTGTCTGGAACTATTTTACCTTTTTGAATAAATTAGTTGCATCGTGCAGCAAGATCTGAAGCGTATATATCGGGGGGCTGTTACTTTAAGGTGGCTGAGGTTAAAGAACCGGTCAAACAACCACGGCTCACCGACTCTGATCTGGATGTTGTCCCCGGTGGAGGGGTCTTTGAGGTGGTCGATGGAGCTCAGCATGTCCAGGGCCATGTCGCAGATGTGGTGCGCGTGGAAGGTGGTCTTGTTGGGCACGCCGGCCACCACCATGTAGGCGTCGCGGATCGTCTCCACCTGGACAGAAGAGGGACACGTGTTCAACTTTACCTCTGGGATAGACACTCAAAAGGACTATCCCCCGTAGGCCGAGACTGTTGCGGACGGACCTTGTAGACGTTGTGCTTCTCGCTGAGCGTGTCGAAGACGATGTAGATCTCGTTGAGCATGTCCACCACCTGCATGGGTGTGATGTGGATGCAGATCTCGTTGAACTTGACCACGTCGCTGAACAGGATGGTCACATCCGGGAAGACCTTGGGGACACATTCAAGTTACGATCCGCTCACCGGGTCCCGGGCCACTCTAGAGGCGTCCGCTCTAGAGTACCTTAGTGCGGATGTGAGTGGTTTTGCTACGTACCTGGCACGTCTCCAGGGCGGTGATGCCCTTCCGGAGGCGGTCGGCCACGGCCTTCGGGATCATGGCGTAGAGCAAAGAGTCTCCCCTCTTCTTCTCCTCGTCCAGCTTCTTGATGATTTCCATCAGCTGAGCATATTTCTGTTGCTCCTGGAGCATCAGACATTGGACAAGAGGGTCTACGGTTACAGTCTCACCTCTCTTGAAGCAGAACAAAGACTTCTCTAATCCTCTTAATCCAGCTGGACCGAGTCAGATATAGGTTGACGTTTGCTTTCAATCATTTCGATGCACTTTAGGAGGCGATTTTGCACATGTGAGCTCCCCAGTTGAAGCTCCGCCCCCTGCAGACTGAAGGTTCACCTGGTCGAGGGCCAGCTGCAGCTCAGCCGACTGCTGAGTCCCGGCCAGAATCAGCTCTCTGCTGGAGTCGTGCAGGTTCAGGTCGTTGACGTACACGCCCATCTTGATCATGTCCTCCACGGTCTCTATGCTTTAGGAGTGAGGGGAATGAGATGGCCTTAAACCTAAACTCAAGTATCTCATGAACTTTTAGGAAAGGAACCAAGTGGACTCGTGTAGGCGCCTTGTTCCGAGTCTAAACCCTGAAGCGGAGGCCGTGGTCTTACATGGGCGTCCCGAGGAAGATGAGGGAGTCCCACTGGGGGACGTACTTCATCTGGCCCTTCAGGTGAAGGGGCTTCTTCGGGGGCTCTCGCATGTCCTCAAAGATGGTCTCGCTGCACTTTCCTAAAGGAGAGCCACGAGGGATGGGTCAAAAGGAGGAGGAGGAGGAAGGTGAATAAGAGGTAGAAGGAAAAGAAGTAGGAAAGGAATAAGAGGAAGGCGAGGAGGAGGAGGAAGAATGAGAGGAAGAAAGGAACGAAAAAGAAGAGGAAGTAGGAGTAGAACAAGCGGAGGAAGAGTAAGGTGAGGAAGAGGTAGAAGTAGATCAAGAAGGAGAGGAAGAAGAGGAAGGTGCGAGAGGACTGATGAGAGGCAGAAGAAGAATGAGAGGAAGGTGCAAGTGGAAGAATGAGAGGAAGAAGAAGAAGGAAAGGGAGAAGAAGGAGAAGAGGAGGGGAGAAGAAGAGGAAGGAGAGGAGACGAAGGAGAGGAAGAGGAAGAGGCAGCAGCCGCTCTGACCCGTGATGGTCTGGAAGGCCAGCAGCTCGATGTCCTCTCCTCCGGAGTTGGCCGAGCTGTTGTACTGAGTGAGAGCGCTGCTGTTGTACTCCTGGTCCGTCGCCTCCATCTCCTCCTCGTCTTTGGTCTCTGAGGGAGGAGAGAGAGGAGAGACAAAAGAGAGAGGAGAGAGAGAGGAGAGAGGAGAGGAGAGAGGAGAGAGAGAGGAGAGAGGAGAGAGGAGAGGGGAGAGAGGGGGAGGGAGGGAGAGAGGGGAGGAGAGGAGAGGAGAGGGAGGGAGAGGAGAGAGGGGGAGGGAGGGAGGGAGGAGAGCAGGAGGGAGGAGAGGGGAGGGAGAGGAGAGGAGAGAGAGGGGGGGGGGAGGGAGAGGAGAGAGGAGAGAGAGGGGAGAGAGGAGAGACAAGAGAGGGGAGAGAGGAGAGAGGAGAGAGGAGATCATAAATGAATGAACACCTGTCGTTTCTCTCCACCTGAATACGTCCCACAGCTGTAGTATTTCTGTCTGGAATGACCCACAATGCATCTGAAAGGACGGCGGTACCTCTCTCCTCCTCCCTCTTGGCCTTCTCGTTCTCCTCCTGCGACGCCGCCGTGATGTTGACCTTCTGCTTGCTCTCCACCACGGCCTTGGACAGCAGCTCGAACACGTTGTTCAGGTGGGTGTAGATCTGAGGATCCACCGCCCGTTAGTCTTCACAGATCAAAGAACAACAAAGACCAGCCGTAGGCTCCTCCCCCTCCAGAACTCACGTTGTCCCAGCTGAACTCCAGCATGGGCCGGATGAGCGTGAACTCCTCGTCCACCTTCTTGCCCTGCAGGTCGGAGAACACCTCCTTCAGGCCGTCCCCGATGCGGTACATGGTCATGTCGCGGCGGAAGATGACGCTGAAGGGGAACATGACGAAGAAGATGCCGCGCTTCATCGGCAGCTTCTCGTAGCCGGGCGCCGTCTTCTGCGTGGGCATGCGGTGCTTGAAGGCGGCGTTGTCGAAGTTCATCTTGTAAACCTGGACGAGCGGCGAGCAGTTATTAAAGAAACGAGAGGGTTATTAAAGTTATTAAAGAAACGAAAGGGCAGCGGAATGTACTCTCGATTACCGGATGACCCCAAATATCACTTTATACGCTATTTATTCATTTTTGCTCGATTTGATTAGTTGAAAAAAGTAGATTTTTTTACTGTATATTATTTAAAATATTCATGACAAAAACAACCACGATATAACAACATTAATTTACATTAATAAACATGCAATTTTATTAAAAGTTCAGTCGCCTTTAAATAAAATGTGCGGGCTGCTTTTTCCCAACTTTAGAGGAAATATAGTTGTTAGATAAAGTTTTTGGGGGATAGTATAGAAGTTGTTCTGATTTTTTAAGTTGCTAATGTACATTTTTTTAATAAGAAAACATTTGGGTCTGTGGAAAGAGTTTCATCATCCAAACAACATCTTACTTAATATTTAAATACTTAATGATGCATTTCTCACCTTCTAATAAACCATTAAATCGACTAAATATGCAAATGAGCCCCATCCATGAAGATTGTCCTATTACTCTTTAATTAACCGTCAATAACGTTGGTTACAAATATCGTATTTTGCATCTATGAAGCGTTGGATGGTTACTAACATTAACTTTATTCATATGGCACTTTTAAAAACAAGCTTTACAAAGTGCTCTATAGATAAACAAAGCATAAACACAACTTAAATGGCGGCAAACAAAAAAGACCATCCCATAAAAGCATTGAATACAAGTAAACCAAACAAATAGGCAATTAAAATAAAAACATAAAAGGACGACATCACTTAAAAGCAGCTCTATAAAAGTGGGTTTTAAGAAGTGATTTAAAAGAAGTTATTGATTCACATTAATACACATAACTTATTTACATCTTGACAACGGTGCCTTTTTAATAGAGAAATGAGTCCCTGTGTGATGATACGGTATATGGTAATATGGATATTACCTCTTAAACAACAGTTTACCCACTAAACACTCATCATCCAATAAACATTTGCAGTCTGAGTGCAAAATAACAACTCTCGCCTGCCGGTGATGGAAATCATATTTTTATTTCCCCTCCGTGCCGATAAAAAAAAAAAAAAGCGAGGCGGGGTCGACCTCGACCTTTGACCCCTGAAGCCCCGAGTACATACCACATACGTCATTTTCTCCGTCTCCTCTTTGGACAGAATCTCCACCTCGATGTCCGTGTTGTAGAACTGCCGTCCCACCTGAGAGAGCTGGCCTGCAGGAGACGGTTAAAGAACAATTTAAACCATCTTTAAAAAAAAAAAAACAAGCCCATTACCGTCTCGTACGTCTCAGCACGCTGACATTTAATTTTCATCGCCGCAGAAATCACACTCCGAGAATGATGCATCGTCCGCTCATGATTCTGCTTTTATATCAAAGTTTAATCATCTCGGCGTGGCAGAGCGGCTGAAAGTGCAGATTAGTTTCACAATTTATTTTGTTGTACGTGTTGTGCACTTTTCTCCGGATGAAAACGGACTTTATCACTCGAACGTGGCAAAACATAATATAAAAATAACATAAATCCAAATGTGTAAATGAGGTGAAATGTGCGAAATAAATACCGCCGTTAATATGATGTATGTGTGTGTATGTGTGTGTGTGTGTTGAATAACACTTCCCACGCTTCAGCAAAACTCAGGCCGCACGGGGTTCCTTCTTTCCCAGCATGCACCGGGGCGTTACCTTTGACGAACTGGGTGAAGCCCTTGCGCGTGCTGCGGTAGTGCAGCGTGAGGCTCGTCTCGCACTCCTCCTCCACGCAGAAGCTCGGCGGCTGCACTTTGGGGAAGGAGAAGCGGAAGTACTCGTGCAGGTTGTCCAGCTCGTTGATGAAGTCGCGCACGTTTCGCCCCAAAACCTTCAAAAAAAGAATTTAAAAAAAAATGAAGGATGCTGTAATTTCCGGTTTATAAAATTGGGGAGTGATGTGTAATTATGAAGTCACAATACTCTGAAGTTACGATCTATTTTAAGGTTTTTTCTCTCTGCTTTTGTGTATTTGCTTTTCTCGTTTTCATTTTAAATTAATGATTGAGACATTTTTTTATAAGAACTGTGAAGTGATGCTCCTTCAATATTTTGTTGTCTCCGCCCGTCTTTTTTCCGTAGAACACAATTTTTTTTTTTCGTGTGTTTTTTTCTCACGTCGGAAAAAAAACGAGACTACGATCTGGACCCTGTTGCGCAACCCCGCTGTTACGTAACAATAAAACTATAACCTAGTGACCCGACGACGAGATTCAAGGTTCACGGGGCTGCAGGTGAGCGAGGGTTGGCGATCAGTCACCGATGACGCAATCGCCCGTCGGCGGCTAAAGGCAGCGGAGAGGAAAGAGAAGGTGTGTGTGTGTGTGTGCGTGTAGGGGGGGGGGGGCACCGTGTCACCTTCAGGATCCGCTCGTATCCGTAGTTTCCGATCCTCTTCACCATGTAGACCCCGAAGGCGTACATCAGCTCGTCGTGGGTCTTTCCTAGCACCTCCCCCGCCGCCTTCGCCAGCCGCAGGATCAGGTTGTCGCTTTGAAAGTAGAGAGAGCGGGAAGTTGAAGTGTTTAAAGAAAAAAAAAAGGGTATTTGTTTTTTGCGTGCAGCTCTTTTTTTCATTTTTTTCTTTGTTTGTTTGTACACTCACTAGCCACGCGACAAAGCCTCAGAGTGTGTCCAGCCCAAACATCTAACCGGGCCCCGACCAGCGGAGCGCCCTTATCTTTAATGTCCGCGACACACACACACACACACACAACCTACTTGTACATCTGATGCCGGACGAACTTGAGGTGGGGGATCTCGGCCCGGTTCTCGATCAGCCTCCACACGTCCTCGCCGTAGGACTCGTTGATGTAATCGTTCACCGCTTCCAGGTACAGGCCGTACATCTTGAGGGGGTTAGAGACCTCCATGTCGAATGCCCTCGTTTAATCAACGGCTCGGCTGGGGAGAGACAAAAGGGAAGAGAAGAGGACGTGTCCAGAAAACGCAGCTCGGACTCAACTTTTAACGGAAATCTCGGACATTTTAGCGTAATGCTTTCGCTCAATCAAACGTTAACGCACGCCGCTCTTATCCACTCTGCGTGCATGGAGGGAAAGAAAGAAATGCGGCTCTGTTTTCTCTAGTCAAAATACAAGCTACTGAGAACCAGAAGAAAACCCGGGATGCTCCCGTCCCACCCGGTAAACTACAGTAAAAACACGTGAAATGACAAGCAGGAAAAAGAGGATGCAAAAGGCGTAAAGTCCCCTCTTACATGCAGTCCCTCCCGTGCTGTGAAATCCTGGTCCTCGACTGAGCCGGACGGGACCTGCAGCGTTTCTCCCTGCAGGCGGTTTTCACCTGCAGCTGACGTGGGGGACACTTGCCTGTCAGGTCAATGGGGGGCCGAGGGGCCAGGAATAGCATCGCCGAGGCCTGTTGGTGGCAGGTAGCATATCAACAAAATAAAAATACAGACTAAAAACAGAGAGGCGATCATTTGTAGAGCAAATTAAGTTATTGTGTATGCGGGATTTCCTTAAAAAACATTTGTTTTAAGGGGATTTGGTTTCTGTTATGTAAAAGATGTGAGGCTCATTATGAAAATTAGCCCACACTCTCTTGCAACAACTCATTAGGGCTAGCAGGGTTTTTTCTCGGGCTAATTAGCTTACATTTGCATAATTGCGCTCAGGTGCACATCATCGTGTTGGGAGGTTGGCGTCTGAATGGATTTTGCATTTGTGAAGTGGAGCTCAATAGATCACTGAAGACAGAAGTGTGACAAACGTGTTTATGTTTTGGTGTTTTCTGACTCCAGTCGCGATGTTTGTTTTTACCTGCGGGAACTTCTTCTTTTATTTGGAGAACGAGATTTTCTATTTTTCTATTTTTAAACAGTCATATGTGATCAAACAAGAGCTGCAGCTTTATTCGTCAACATGTGTGGCTAGTTCACTATGTCTAAGTGAGGAAATATTATTTGTATATATATATATATATATATATATATATATATATATATATATATATATACTATTTATATTTATATATACATATATATTATTTGTGTATATATATATATAAAATATATTGTAATATAAATATAAGATATTTTAATGTATAATATGTTAAATATAATATATAATAACATATACATAATATATATGTATATATACACATATATATATATATTTACAATATGTTACATATATATTATGTATATAAATATAATATATTTTAATGTATACTATGTTTTATATATATATATATATATATATATATATATATATATATATATATATATATATATATATATATATATATATATATATATATATATATATATAAGAAAGGGAGCTTCTGTTGCAAGGTTAACGCTCCACCACTTCTATCACCACTAGGGGGCACTGTTACAACACCCTGGATTCTGTTACTGGTTCATCCAATGTCTCCGCTGGAAGGGAGGATGAGCTTGGAAATTAAAAAGAAGTGTGTCACCGGCCTTATGGTGAGAGACCAGACAAGAAGGATCAGACATTATATTATTTCATGACATTATATTTATATATATATGAGAGGCAGTACTGCGTCGTCAATAATATCCGCTTCAAGGCTGCTGTTAGGCAAACCCTTGAACAGGATATAATTAACGATACAGTTCTGCCTCGAGTCATGCCTCCTCTGGTTCTGGTCTCCAGGTCTACTGGTTTCATTCATGCCTCCTCTGGTTCAGGTCTACTGGTTTCTCTTCGCACCAGGTGAAGCCGTTCATCGCCCACTTTGTTCTGCTGAAATTTTTCTTTTTGTTCCTTTCTTTCTCATCCCGTAATATAAATATAAATATATAATCTAATTATGAAAACACTGTCAGCCAGGATGAATCTTCCCCGCTGCGACGCTCTCCTCCTCACACCTCCACTCCACAGCTAGCCCTCTGGGCGATAATGAGCCGGGCTTCTTCTTCCCGCTTCATTTCCTCTCCGGCGTTCTCCCGCTTCGCCAGGTGGTGGGGAGGCCCGGCAGCGTTAGGGGGGGGGGGGGGGGGGGCGGACGGATGGAGATAACAATGTGCTGATGGTGCCAATACGGCGACTCCACACGGACACTTTCATTAAAGAAGACTTGACTCGTTTTTTCCTTCTTCTTTTTGCTTTGCTCCTC
This sequence comes from Liparis tanakae, assembly GCA_036178185.1. Taxonomy (NCBI): domain Eukaryota; kingdom Metazoa; phylum Chordata; class Actinopteri; order Perciformes; family Liparidae; genus Liparis; species Liparis tanakae. The sequence continues at coordinate 4,084,657 of CM070092.1, read as the reverse complement.
TGATACATCGGCTCACCGCCTTCCTCCCCCACTAAAGAGAGTCTTCGTCAAAAAGGCGGCCATTGGAGTCATTCTTCCGACGCCAGCGGGGGGGGGGGAACGGCGTCGGTGGTGTATTCTTCTTTCCCTCTTGTTATCTGTTCGAGGAGTTACTGCAGGCAGCCGAGCGGTCGCCGGGCCTATTCACGGTTCAGCAAACAGCGAGGCGCTGATACATCGTTTATACAGATATATAAATATATATATTTATTTATCGCCAAATCCCCCGGCGGTTCTGCGACTGCACAAAAAGCTGCAAAGCGACGAATCCTTTTTTTTATTTAATTTTTTACAGGATGTGGCACTAAAATGGAAATCTGTGCTCCCTCTGCGGAGGAGCTGCAACGGCTGTGACCCCGTGGTTGAATACTTAATGTAGGTCTATCTCACCCCCCCCCCCCAAAACCAACTGCAAAATAATAAGACCTCCCCAAGACACCTCCCCCTTATTGGCTTCTCTGTAAACACATGGGGCCGTGACGCTACGCTAGCTAAATGCTAACGACATTGGGGCATTTTGTTGTGGCCTCATGCAGCAACCAATCTCTTTCTCTCTGTCTCTCTCTGTCTCTCTCTCTCTCTCTCTCTCTCTCTCTCTCTCCCTCTCCTGTATTTGGCCCTCAGTGAGTTCTCCTCCCCCCCCTCCGAGTTCCTCCCTCTCTGTTTCGCTTGTCAGCATCTCCATCATCCCCCCCTCGCCCTCCCTCCCTCTCTCCCTCCCTCCCTCCCTCCATATCCTTCACTCCACCTGCTGTTATTCTACCTTTCACTTACTCCACGCCGACCTGCTCTCCATCTCCTTTATTTTCTTCCATCATCATTTAATGCAGCGGTTTCGCCGACACAAGTGTTGCCGTGGTTCGCCTCGTGTCCGTGCGGCTGTGTGTCCTCCCTCTCCGTCTCTCCCAGCATTAGCTTAATTAGATTTTTTTTTTAAAGGGAAAGTATACGTGACGTAAGTGTGTTGTTACTCCGTCGGCATTGATTCCCACCTGACGGCTCCCCGTCTCTCTGCAGCTCCTTTCAACTGCAGCGGATGCAAATACAGTTCTCTTGGAGGTGTAAAAATAGTGTCAAATCCTAACAAAGGCAACTCTGGAACGAGAGATGGGCCGAGGGGGGGGGTTTGGGGAGGCGGGGGGGGGGGGTGCACGACGTTCGTGAAAGAAAGGAAAATTCAGGGTTCCACAGTGTGCATTTAAATATTCCATTAACTCTCCAGCCGGGCTCCATAACGGCATGGCGGCGCGGTTATGCATTCAGTGCCTGGAATCTGAAATGAAATTATAGCGGGAGGTGGAGGTGGGGGGGGTGGTGGTGGTGGTGGGGGGGGGGGTGGTGGTGGTAGTTGCGGTGGTGGTGGTGGTGTTGAAATAGCCGTTTCCTTTCTTCCAATTTCCTCCCTTTTCCCTCTTTCGCCCCTTCGCCTTATCGCGGGTGACACTAATCCAATTTCAGCTCTGCTTGTGACAGCTCTAACGTGGTTTTGTGTACCGATTCCAACACCCCCCCCACACACACACACACACACACACACAACACACACACAACACACACACAACACACACACACACACACACACACACACACACACACACACACACACCACCCAGTGTGCACTCACACAAACACAAGTGATGCACGCAAACTCCAAATGGTCACATACAGTATATCCAGACGTACGCAGAGTGTACAGTCCACACATATGCCATGTCTGGGAAAGCACACACACACACACACACACACACACACACACACACACACACACACACACACACACACACACAGGCAAACATTATGGTGAACACTTTCTGTCTCATAACCTTGTAAACTGAAACAACATTGTCGGGAAGCTCTCGAGGGGAATAGTCCAGTAAGGGTGGTTATCATTTTCTTTGTGTATTTCTAATGACATGAAGGAGCAGCATTACTATACAGCTGTAATGTAGTGCGGAATATTAGTTATCGTACAGAGTTCATAGCTACCCCCAACCACTAAGTAGTATACAAAAAATTGCAGTTTAGTTGCCTTAACCTAACTAAGTAGTTTAGTTGCCTAAACCTAACTAAGTAGATTAGTTGCCTAAACCTAACATAGTAGATTAGTTACCTAAACTTAACTTAGTAGATTAGTTGCCTGAACGTAACTTAGTAGCTTAGTTGCCTAAACCTAACCAAGTAGTTTAGTTGCCTAAACCTAACTTAATAGTTTAGTTGCCTAAAGCTAACTAAGTAGTTTAGTTGCCTAAAGCTAACATAGTAGATTAGTTACCTAAACTTAACTTAGTAGATTAGTTGCCTAAACCTAACTTAGTAGTTTAGTTGCCTAAAGCTAACTAAGTAGATGAGTTGCTTATCCATCACGTCGTTCCAGATCCTGCTTCCCATCTCGTTAGTCCAGCTCCCTTCACCTGCCTCTGATCACCTCGTTAGTCCCTCATTACCTTCACCTGGTCCTCACGCCCTCCTCACCTGTTGCCCATTCCCTCGTTAGTCCCTGTCTACTTAGGTTCCCTCACTTGTCCTCTTCCAGATTGTCTTGTGTTTTCATGTCAAGTTCTCCAGCGGTATTCGTGTATATCCTTGACCTGCCTGTTCTGACCTCTGATTTTTTGCCTCGCCCCTTTTTGGACTTGTTTTCTTCTTGGACTGATCTCCAAGTTTTGACCTGGCATGTTGTCAACTAAAGACGTTCATCTTTCTTACTCCTGTCTGAGTCGTGCTTTTGGGTCCACTCTAATAGCACTGTGACACACAGATTTCATAGCTATCCCCAATCTTGAATCCAACTAAGTAGTGTTATTGCAGAGTTGTGAGATTAGAACTGAGCCCTCGGCTCTTTGAGTCTGAGTGACTTACACCAACGTCTGACATTTGGCATTGATGTTTTAGAAACTACTGTAGCCTCTGGAAATGAGAAAAAACACCACCGTTCAACAATAGCCTGAAATGAAAGTCTTAATTAGATATTGTTTTTTAAAGGCACACTGCGTAACACTGCGTAACACTGCTTAGAGGCGTATTCATCCCACTAATACCTATTGATGCATAGTTCACATACATCTCTTCATTTGTACATTTAAGCTGTGATTGTATTGAAACACATGTTGTTTCTCAGCAATAGAAGCATCAATAACATAATCTACATTCTAATCATGCCTAATGTCACTAATTTGCATCATAGCTACATGTATAAATATTGTACTACTATTGCATTTACTTTCTGCTTCTTAGTTTTCAAATATGGTCATTTTAGTGAAATGGCCATGTTATTGAAGCCTCGAGTTCGACATCGCCATCTTGAATTACGACTTTCGCCCTTTTTATTCGGAACCAATGAACATAAAAAATGTGGAAGAGTGAAGTAGAGAAGCATTGCACGGCTTTGGCAGAGACCTGTCAATCACAGTAAGCCCGCCCTAAAGCACACTCTGCTTTATAGTCTCTTTTATAAAAAAATAGACCAGAGTTTAACGGAATGAAATCATGAAAAAATAATCTTCTATTCAGGAATACTTGAAAGTATCAACTGAGACCCTAAACTCATGTTGAAAATGTTTACTGAGGGAATAAATCAAGAGAGAAGTAGAGTCATTTCTATAGACTTCTAAACAACCAGAGGAGTTGCCCCCTGGTGAGTCAGTAGTGAGAATGCAGTGATGTATTAATCACACAAAGAAAACTTCTACCGGAGTGGGAAGGCCTTTATAGTAACGCAAGGGAAAGTAAATTGGACGAAGCCATATGGGCCAATGCCTGGTTTTATTACTCATCAGGTAGCCATCAACACTCAAAAGTCCTTTTTAAAATCCTCTTAAAGGCTATTTGTGTTACTATGTATGTAAAAGTTATACAGTATGTTCAATTTCCATCCCATTTGCTCGGCCCAGCAGAACCAGAGGTTCTGGTTCGACCCACCAGCCAGCTGTAACCGTTGGAGCACGGCAGGATTAGCAAGGCAGCTAACGAGACAGTTTTTCACTACTAGCTAGCTAGTTTGCACAATTCCAGGACAATTCAAATTAAATGCTACATTAGTGATAACGTTGTCCCTTATTTGGCGATAGCAATGTGCCTCAACAAGAGTGTGTGGGTGAAGCATTAAGCTGTTGAATTGGGCTCATTTAACCCGGTTTAGTTCATATGGAAGTTAGCCCGCTACAGCAGTCATAATGGCAATGGTACACATGGCAACCGCTTGTGGTTTGGCAGGTAATCCAGAGACCCGAATGTTCACAGTGCACGTGCACTGAAAATATTTTTTATGATATTACCTCTTGAATTTAAACCAGGCCTTAGGATTCAAACACAACCAAGCACATTTTCAATGTCGCTTTTGCAGTTTTTTAATTGTTTTAATTCAAATCAGAAGAACAAAAGGCCAGTATTTTAATTACAGGTTGAGAACACACAGCATTTTGGCTAAAACCTCAGCATGCTCAATACTAGACCTGGACCCGTGTTCAAGTTTACTGAGGCCTCCGCTGACTTCCGGCTCTTGTTCGTCAGTAACAAAGGCGCTAAGCGGTGGGACGTTGTCACAGAGCTGCTAAGCCATGTCGGGAGGACGTCTGAGACGATGGATTAGTCGACAAAGCGTGTGTGACTTGGGCCGTAGAGACTGATCTTTATTTCCTGTTTCCCACCAACAGTAGTTGTTGTCCTCCAGTTTAATCCCCCACCGCACTCGCTTCAATTTCTTGTGCCTGTACCTGACCAAAGTTGACCTAAAACCACAGCGGATCACATTAATCATTTAAAAAACTTTTTTTTTTAATGTATTTTCACACATAACACATTTTTTTTTAAAAGCAATGGGATTGAGATTGATTCAAATAATCGTGTTCTGCAAAACCGGTTGAGTTGCAGCTATACATATTAGACAACAACATGGAGCCTACGTAGTCAAAACCAAGAGGGAACACTTTATTACTACTTTACAACTCCTCTGGTTGTATAGAAGTCTATGCTTCATGTGTTAAAGCTGCATCCTCTCTCCTGACCGCCAGAGGGAGACTCTTCTGGTTGTATAGAAGTCTATATAAATGACTCTACTTCTCTCTTGATTTATTCCCTCAGTAAACATTGTAAACATGAGTTTATTTCTCAAAATGCTTCAAAGCCTCAAAACTGTAGTCCCCAAACCAAAGAGTGACATTGTGGTGACCACGCCCACTTCTGATCTACAGTCTACGCTTCCTAGGTTCTTACCTTCAACAATAAAAGCCCTTCGACAGTATGATGTGACATTTCCGGGCAGGAATTTTGCATTTTAATGTATTTTATTGGTGTGTGAAGTCTCTAAGACTAGGAATAAGTGTGGTTTGTCAAGGTCTATAGGTATGGCATGAGATTGATAAGAGTAAAAAAAATGACTTCATCTGTATGTCGTAAGGTGCTGGTGAATTACTCTACTCTAAAATCCATTGGCATCGTACCGCCACTTCCACTTCCCACTCGTCTTCATTCATTAATCTTACTCTATTTAAACCAATGTTTAGACGGATGGAATAAATCAATTTGGACCATTTGTCCAGTCAGGACTCAGTTTGTTAGTTTTCGGGCCCTTTTCGTTTTGTAGGTTGTGAATGTAGCGCTTTAAAAAAGACAGAATAGCTCATATAGTTGGCGTCTCATTACACACGTCCCCATTGTGAGTAGAAACGACAAACAAATGTGTTTTCTTTCCAACCGAGGCATCGGTTAAACGTGTTTTACGAGCGACTCCAGGCTGCTAACAGACGCTGCAGCTCCGCGTTGACTTCACACCTTAGACGTCGTTGTTAGCGGGCGGGTGAAGCGAGGACACCGAAGGCGGTCGCACAAGCGATAAATGAATTGTAATAATGACTATCAGTGCTTTACTCATTTGCTCCTTTTATCTGTTTTCTGTCTGTGGGGTTTCGGCATTAGCTGTTTTTTTTTTATGTGCAATTTACTGATCCGCCATCTGCCCGCCGTGATTCATACGGGCCAAACAGCTCACACTGGATAATTGTGCCCATTGTTAGTAACGCTGGCAGCGGTTCTGTTTTCGCTCTGTGCGACCAAAAAAAACGAATCTGTATTCAACTTCACATCTCATTTCATAAGTGCAATCATTTGACGCTCGGGGTCTGCGGCGGAACACTAAAGGGTCACTTTGTTTTCGCAGTTTTCGAGTCACGCAGATAAGCGGCAAAAAACAGCACACACATTTGAACTCGATTTTTTTGCAGCAGATACCGATTACCAATCAATTATTTTCACGAAGCACACAATTTAATTGATTATATAATATATATATTTTTTTTTTACATATTTGTATTTATTTATTTGAGATAGTTTTAGTGATGTGTTATAAACTTCTTGGAGCTGATGGTAGGAAGATAAACAAGTTAATATTTCCCTCTTTAATATGTGATATTCCCTTTTAAAAAAGAGTGTTTATTAAATTCTACATTTTACAAGGTACAATTTGAAGATATAATAACGTTGGAATGTTTCTTCCGCCAATACCATATTTTATATATATATTTTATTTGAAGCCTTGAGTCCGGCGGTCAGGAGAGAGACTGAAGCTTTAGCACATGAAGGATAGACTTCTATACAACCAGAGGAGTCACCTCCTGGTGGTCAGAAGAGAGAATGCAGCTTTAACACATGAAGTATAGACTTCTATACAATCAGAGGAGTCGCCCCCTGGTGGTCGGTAGAGAGAATGCAGCGTTAACACTTGAAGCATAGAGTTCTATTTTCAAAATAATTTTTTGAGTTAGATTTAGGCAATACAACTGCTAAATCAGGGTTAAATAAAAAGATTGTTGTTTGGGTTAAAATGACGACGGACGTGCTATTACCGAACTACGCCGGTCTCCTTGGTGACGGATTGGTGTTGGACCGATCCATCTCATCCACTAATTGACATCTCACAAATGAGTTGCCTCACATAAATCAATTCACAAATTTCGATTTGTAGATTGCCGTCTCGGCAGCCAAACTAGTTTCAGCCACGGAAGTCTTTCTGCTCAAGTGAAGTGGCGAGCAAAGTGTGTGTGTGTGTGTGTGTGTGTGTGTGTGTGTGTGTGTGTGTGTGTGTGTGTGTGTGTGTGTGTGAGAGACAGTCACACAGACAGTCTGTGTGAAGTAAACTTTTTACATTTTATTTTATCAACTGGAAAAAGTGCTGAAGGATGCAGTCTGACTTTACACTGTCCACACAGCACAGAAAAGCCCAAAAAGATGAGAACAAAAAGATGTTGCGCCTTGATCTTCTTTTGCGGTTTGTAGCCCCCCCCCCACACACACACACACACACACACACACAGAAACACACACACACACACACACAGACACATGCATTTCACTCTTCAGCACATCAGTGAACATCCCATTTCCTGTTCTTATTCCCAGAGTTTCCACTGGGAATCATACCGTTGTGTTTATTTCTTATTTCCCTTGTAGTGTAGCACCTTTGGGTTGTTTGTTGTTTTTGCTGTTGTTGTTATTGTTGCGCAGCCCAGGCAGCGGGAAGGTCACGGAGTGAAACCTTTATATGTCCACTTAATAAATAAATACATTTATATATATATATATATATATATATATATATATATATATATATATATATATATATATATGTATATATATATATATATATATATATATATATATATATATTTGAATGTATATTTGAATGAATATATGTGTATATCTATATATATATATATATATATATATATATGTATATAATATTTCTTATTTTGGGTGTAGAAACAATGTTAAATATCATCATCCACTGTAACGAGTGGAGTGAAAAAAAGTATTTTAGTATTTAAACCTTAGCGGGGGGGAAAACGCGACGCTCGTCCCCCATTGGTCAACAGCAACTCCTCCGACTGTATTCTGTCTCCCATAAAACTCTTCTGCAGAGCATATGATACAAAAATAACAACAACAACAACAACAACAACAACAACAACAACAACAATAAAGAGACAACCGTCAGCGGCATTTCTTCTTATCGTTCCCGACGGTGTGCATCAGCGTCTGCCGTCAGGCGGCGACGCGGCGCTCTTATGTAAGAAGTGGGGCGCTCATTGTGTGCGACGCAGTGAGAGAAGCACAAATCTTAAAGTTATTTATTTATTTCCTGGAGGATAGATTCCACGCTAAGATTGATCGGATTTTTCATTTCCATATGTCCTCTGGTGATTTATTTTTTGCAGAAAAGCAATAATGTCTTTGTGTATTCTCCTCTGGGTTACAGAGATTAAAACGCCTCCTATCGTGCTTCTTTTTATGCCACGAAAGAGAACTTGAAATTATTGACGTGGGACGTTTGCCGTCACACGTCTGCATGAATAAAAACACGGATTCCACTTCCTGTGACCGCCGGTCCGTCAGGAGGTAAAAAAACAAACTCATCAACGAGACGACCGGCGGCGTGACGACGACGCTCGCCTGACTCCAGGCTCCTCGTAGAAACGGTGAAGATGAAGATGCCGAATGCACATTTTAATCCACCGGTAGACCTCCTTCATCTCTCGTCAGAAACATTTGGGCTCACACGGACGTTGATGATAATCTGGTGTAATCACATGGGATTATTCACTCGTTAGCTGTTGACTCTTCTCACTTTGTACCTTATTTTTGGCCTTAATTCACTTCCTGCTGCACCTGCCGGCTGCCCCTTTGATCACAGGTGGACCGGAGACACACACACACACACACACACACACACACACACACACACACACACACACACACACACACACACACACACTCGGGCCTCCTCGCCCCTGAAAGGCCACTGAGACGTCTAAATAAACCCCAATCGTCATGTCTGCGAGAGGCCGGCGCTGCACAGTTGCACCACTTCACCCGGGACGCGCGGGTTCGATTCCCATTGTCTGCCCCTGGAAGCTGGACGAGGAGATAAACCCGACGCAGAGGGAGGCGACAGCGGCGTTGTTGTTGTTTCTTCTTCTTCTTCCTCCCGCGCCACCGGTGCCAGATGCTCCGCCGTGTGCCAGAAGACAGCACCCCCCCCCCCTCCCCCCCCCCCCCCCCCTCCAACGTCCTTTGCCAGCTCGACTCCGACCATCTGCAAGCCTCCTTCTCCTCCAGTCAGACATTTATTTCCTGTTCTCGTTCCCGAGGCGTCGGGGGAGCGCGGGTCGAGGTGTCCACGGAGTCCCGCGAGGATTTCGTAGCTCCTAGACTTCACCCGCGGCGCTCCGTATTCTATTAACATTTATTAAAGCGTATGAAAAGAGCCCGGGAGGAAATGACTTTGTTCACGCCGACAACTGACGAGCGCTCGAGATTTTTTTTTTTCGGGGGGGGGGGAGGCTCGCACCTTCATCCCGACCGCGGCGTCGCCCGGGAGCCAGAAGTCGGGCGCTTTCTTCCCCCGTATAGTGTGATTAACTTTCTTTTCCCCGAAGCGAGGGGCCACCAGATAGACTCATTCCAGTCGGACGGCAGGGGGTGGGGTGGGGGGGGGGGGGGGATGTATCTGTGCGGCTAAAAAGAAGAAAAAAAGGCGTTTTTTTTCTCTGGGTTTCATTTCATTTTTATTTCATCTCGAGGTGCAGTCGAGGACAATCTCTCCAAACCGCGGTGAGGGCGTGCCGGTCAGAAACTGGAGAAGAAGAAAAAAAAAGGGCGAGTAAGTATAGAAGTCAGGGGTGAGGAGGCCGAGGACGCCATGGGCCCCCGGGGCTCTTTACTTCCTCGTTACTTCCCCCCCCCCTCCCCCCCTCCCCCCCGCCTCCACCCCTCATTGTCAATCTCATCCCAATTAGCGGCGTCTCAAATCGCTTTTTATCGACAACCCAGATAGCCGCCGTGGCCCCGGGAGGTCTCCGTTTAATATTTTATCCGGAGCCGTGTGGGAAACCGTCAGATGAGATGGCCTCTATCCATCTCTTTTTTTTTCAACCTTTTATTTTTAATAAATGAAACGGCCGCCGCTCAGAATAGAAGTGTCAGAACGCCGTCTCGGTAACGATGATGACGCTTCGTGACTAATTGATGCGGCGGTAGCGGAGAGCGCTAATCCGCGCTGATGTCGGGATCAGAATCGCACAGATTTATAACGGATACGAGGCGTTAGTGAAGAGGAGAGGGAGCGCACGCCGTTTCTCACGCTCATGTTCGGCGTCACGTGACATTTTCAGCGCGTTGCTTACGTGGGAGATAAAAAGCTGCGTCCCTCTTTTAAAGTCGATGGATTCAAAACGTGTCTTTTCTAGATAGGAAACATCTTTTAGTTCTGGGCGAGAAAAGACGACACAAGTTAGATTTAGGAAAAGGGTTCGAATTATCCAAAAGTTTAAGTACACGGCAGTGACGTGGTAAATAAATCAAAGTTTTTTGCTTCACTCGGGTGAAAGAAGCCCCGCCCCCAGCCTCAAATGCCGTCGCCTTCGAATGAAAATGTAATACTTTACTTTCTAAACGGTTGAAATGATTTTTTTTGGACGCAAATACCCACTTTAGAAGAAAATAACATAAAACATATACAAAAATACATTTTACGGTTTATTCTTTACTCTCTAACTATTTCTCGCCAACAATTTAAGTTCTCACAAGGAACGTTTGAATCGACTCGGAAGACAAACAACATTGAACTTTTAAAAAAAGAGTTTCTTCAGTATTTTCGATACGAGTTCTTGAAACGAGCGACGATCCATCTTTAGCGTAGGAGACAGAAACGAAGGTCAGGTGTCGTTCTTTTTTCCGATGTTTGATGTCATCGCTTCCTGTTTGGAGGCCGGTCGGCGGGAACAAAAACGTAAAATATCAATAAATATATAAATCGAGCGGCTCAACGAGGCCCTTCGCCGAAAAGAGAATGCGGAGAAAGGAAAAGTGTTTGTGCCGGACAGAATATTAAAGTGAGAACGAGAGAAAAAAAAAAACCACACTGTTACTTCCACTTATTGACGCACTTTTTCAGACCCGCAGAGGTTGCTGTTTTTAATTACAGCAGCTGATGCTGCTTCTGAAATTTGGTGATAAAAGAAACAAGCGGGTTCTATTCGCATAAAGCTTCGTCACGAGCCTAAATACGTTGTCATGGTCCCCCCTCTCCAGAGCGTCTCCCATCATCTCTCCAGGGAGACAAAAGGGAGGCTCAGTGTCCTCCCTCTTTCTATACTTGTGTCTCTTTAAAACAACCTCTCTCCTCCTCCTCCTCCTCCTCCTCTTCCTCCGCGTGACCCGGACGCTTCTCATGAATTAGATGTGTAACAGTGTTATTGATTTGCAGGTAAACAGGATGTGGTTCCCCCCTCTACATCCTGTTTTCTCCCCATGGTGCACTCCCACCTCTTAACTCGTTCATCAATACAAGTCGATGCTCTCTTCTCCGTCTTCTGGTAAATTGATATCCAGCAGAATGACGCGCCTGTCAGAATAAATGCAGTTTGTTATGAGTTTATTCCGTTCGGGTTGTGAACGTGCGGCAGCCAAACAGAAACCCCCGTGTGGAAATCAAAGAGTGAGTTTTAATCTACGCCCCGGGGGTGTTTTCTTTTATTGGTTTAATAATAAAAAGACACGGCTCAAACGTATCAACATATTATACATTCAAAGTTCTCTAAAGAGGAATAACATCCTATAAACATCAATAACAAGCTATTGCACGCCTGTGTGAGTTAAGGAAGACCACTGTACAAGGTTATTAGCAAAGGACAGGACATATATATATATATATATATATATATATATATATATATATATATATACACACACATATATATATATACATATATATATAAATATGTATGTATGTATATATAAAAAATATATTTATAAATATGTATGCATATATATATCTATAAATATGTATATATATATCTATATATATACACACATATATATATACATATATATATATATATAAATATGTATGCATATATATATATATAAATATGTATGTATATATAGATATAAATATATCTATATATATAGATATATTTATATCTATATATATATATATATATAGATATATTTATGAATATTTATATATTATTTCACTAGTCTTTGCAAACGTATAAAACATAAAAATGCATATTGCCGGATAATCGCCGGAACACTTTCAAAAGTAACTTTTTTTCCGTAAGATATAATTCCTATATTACCCCCTTCAATCTGAAGAAGCCGTGGCGTCTGTAGCTGATCCGGACTGACTGTGAGTCCATCACTGCACGTAAAACCCGCTTCATGGGAGACCACCGAGCTGCCGGCTCGCCTCACGCTTGTCATCAATTTCAGATTTGCAGCCCTTAAATGGCCCGGTCTTATTTTACACTGAAAAGATGGATTAAATGCATTATTCACGTTCTAATATCGTGGAGCTATTACACTCCCCCCACACGCTCCATCTCTCTCTCTCTCTTTCGCCTTGCGGTGGTATGAAATATGCGCATACTGTTTACAGCCTCATAAACTGAGGATGCAGACTCAGACATAAAAAAGATTACATAGAGCAATTCCTCGTGGTTATTTTTATTTTTTCTCAATTTTTTGGTGTAAGTGAACCGCAGAATTGCCCCCCGAGTCTCCCGGCGTGAGAAGAGACTAGCCGGCCGCGATCTATTATTAAGCACCGGCTCAGAGCGAGAGGGTCGAAGGGACCGTGTCGGCGAGCGGGGAATTCGTTCGTTTCACATCCTCGACGCTTGTGATGCCGAGCGTTAGTAGTTTATGGGGCGCGTGGTCGAGTTCTGGGAGGAAAAAACGTTGACTTGTTGTGACCTTGAGACTGGAGACGAGGCAGATAGCAACGGGCCTTTTGCAGAGTCCATAGTGAAAACCACCCTCTTTATGTGTGTGCGCCACCGGAGGCAGCCGGTTATGATACAAAAAGAAAATGTCTCATTCAGAAAATGTGTGTTACCTACTTTTCAAATAAGAAAGAAAAAAAAACACAATTAAAATACCGTGTACCGGTGCTTTACTTCTGCGATCTGCACAATGTGCAGACATAAATTCAATAACCAAACAAGATGCACAACAGCTCACCGCCAAATATGAGTATGAATCCCCCCGCCTCCCCCTCCCCACACTCTGCATAGAGCCTCCAGCAGTGGATTGAGCCTCTCCTGATTTGCATTCAAATCCATTTTTTTTGCGGCGCCATCAACACTTAAAGCAAGAAAACTACAGGATGATAATTCAATATGAGTTCTGACTGGGAAATGACAGAGATACGGCGTAACCTGTAATATCAGCAGAAATAGAAAAATATAGTGATGAGGGGGGGGGGGGTTTGGATGGATTAAGAAAGTTTCACTCATCGGTCCGTGAAACTGCAGTCTTTGCTTCTTTTTCGTGTCTTTTAATGCGCATTAATCTTTTTGAAGCAGCACCACAACAAAACGACATTGATGACTACAAATCAAGCCGAATCACCGTACCCCCCCCCCCCCCCCCCACAGCCCAAGGTTGAACATCTGGCCGACACCTGCAACAACCTCCCTGCGTCTCCTCGTGGTAATAACGGCCCCGCAGCGGTAAACGAAGGAGACGGAGGAGAGAAAGAAGAAGAAGATTGAACCTGCATTTCCTCTCTTTTATTACAATGTGTACCACTCCCGCCCCTCTGAGGTAGAACATACACCTTTGGAACTAAACGTCGCTGCAACCGACTTCAGATTATTCCCGTTGAGGTTAAAACTGATATTACATTAACGCAGGGTTTATTCATGGGGCATATCCCCCCCCCACACACACACACACACACACACACACACACACACACACACACACACACACACACACTCACACACACTTAAATAGCAGCTTTGGCTCCTTTTATTTTACCGCCAAGTTTAATGTCTCCAGACCATCTGCATAGTTAATGAGGGAAGTTTTTTTTTTGGAAACTCGTCCGTAACCTTTACGATACCCTCGTTGACGCCGACTGGATCGATAAGTTAATACGAAAAACACTGGATGTGTAAGGGCAAGGAGTCACGGCCCACCTGCCTGTGACCTTTTCGAAAAGGGAGACCATCTCATCCGGTCAAAGTGAGTGTGTCAGTTTGAAGCACAACAACAACAACAACAACAACAACAACAACAACAGGGTGTCATCACAGCTGCTCGTGGCTTCTTACTCGGTACCCCCTTTCTTCTTCTGGTCCTGTCAGTGACTCCGATGCCATTAAAATGTGATGGAGCTTGATAACCTTTTGAAGGCATCCCGCCGCCGCTGTACGCTGACCTTTTCTTCAGGAAGAGATAGGAATCAAACCCGGACACAGATTTCAGCGGAAATCTGTGTCCGGGAGGATTTCTTTCCAGCTTTTATCGCAGTAAAGTTTTCGTAACTTTACTGTTGTTGTTGTTGTTGTCGTTGTTGAAAGTTTCAGAACGGCCCGCGGACGAGAGCTCGGAGCGCTCCGTACTCTTTGAGTTACGAGAATCCGTTAAAGAACTGCAAAGAGTTTTTTGTTGTATGTAATGTTTTGAAAATTCCCACCCACAAGAATGTTCATGAATGCAGCCTCGAAGACAAACTTTGAAAATGTCTGAAAAGAAAAAGTGATATATTTACATTCTAACGCTATTGGGCAAAAAATAAAAATAAAAACCTACCAGCAGTGTGTGTGTGACTGATATCTCTGTCGTTGAATTCATCTTCTAGCCTCGCTCTAGTATTACTATGTTATAACTCAACCTCTATTACTATATTATAACTACGTTTCTGCCCAAAGCCACACAACATATCTCCATCTAGCACCGTCGCATGGATCTTCATCAAGTAGTCACGATATGTAATCTGGATTAGAACACAGATTTGCACTTCAGTGGCTCTTACATAACTCTTATTATGGTACTTTTGTAGTTTGACTATGTTGAGGAAATGTTACTTTCTGTATTCTTGTTTTTTTTAGTTTGTACTCTTGGTTGATGCACTTAGTGTAAGTCGCTTTTGATAAAAGCGTCTGCTAAATGACATGTGATGTGATGTAATGTAATCTAGGGGGAGGCTCAATGACAACGGAAAGTAAATTATTAGCGTAGTCCATGGTGGAGAGACACATTTTTTCACGTTTCTTTGGGAGTTTTTCCTGATCCAATGTGAGGTCAATGGTCAGGGATGTCGTATGTGTACAGATTAGCTTGTGAAGCCCTCTGAGGCAAATTTGTAATTGTGGGCTATATAAAATACAAAATAAACTGAATTAAACCAAGAAAAATAAAGTTGTACACAGGGGGAAACAAGAAACTGGCAATTTGTGTACCGTAACAAAAAATCAATGGATGTTTTTTTCGATTTTTTTTGTTTCCGTCAAATGGTTTTCTACATCTCACCAAAAGTTATTTAGTTCTCTGGCTTTACTTAACATTGACTTTCTCACAGGAGTGAGACATCCTTTCTACCACCTGTCCCGGCTTATTGCCTTGATTACATACAAATTGATTGTGTGGATTATATTTTTATACTTTTCATCGACATTGCTAAGTCCAATCCAACAGAAGCAGCACATTCATTGTTTGCCTGACAAGAGAGACACACAGATGTGATCCAACGCCTCATTTGTCCACCTTCCAAAACTGCTAGAAATCCCTGGTAAATTGTTTCGGCTTCCTCTCGATTGGATAAAGAACAAACGTCTTGGCGGGTCTGGCTCTGTGTACATTGACATCTATTGGATTGATGCCTCTATTTGTTTCCCGTGACAGAGAAAAGCCTTTCCACCGCGGCCGCGTGTGCGTGGAGACCGTGAAAAGCTTTATTTTTTGAAGTATCCAACGTTCAAGATGTCTTTTAAGTGATGAAAGTTTCTTTTTTTGTTTGTTTTTCATCTACAAATACCGTTTTCATCGGCACACTGTAGCTCCGGCGCGAGTCGCCCCGTTTGATTTCCCGAGAGGCGGCTCGGCCCCCTCAGCCCCGCCGACGTGAACGCAATTACCTCAAGATTAACGTCAAAGAAAACAAAGACGTGCGGTTTGAGCAACGCTCGCATCGATGTGTCGGGCTGGAAAACTGATGCGTGCAGCAACAACAGTTTATTTATTACCATGTTGCATTTAAAAGCTAAATTTCTTTCTCTTTTACTATATTATATCTTAAATGAGAGAAGCGCCACGCTAAACCCAATTTGAAGTCGATATTAGCCTCTAATCAAACATGTTCTCAAAGAACCGCGACAACATATGTTCAATGTCGATTATTTAAATGACAATAACACCAAATGTGTTGCTTAACATTAACTTTAACACCATTATCACAGTATAGAAAGGTAAAGCACTCCATGGTTTCACAAGTTATCATCTTAATGTTGCCTGATTTTGAAAAAGTACTCAAGCATTTTTTTATTTTCTTTAAATTCTACTCTTTTGCCTAATCTGTAAATCAGGACTAGAGATATTCAGAGATCTTCTGACACGACAATGTAGCCCAAGTTGAATACGACGGGAACTACAAGCGCCCGTTCTCATTTCACCGAACCGCACAAACTCACACTAGCTAGTAGTCATCTTGATAGCGGCGAAGAAAGGTTGTTCAACCAAATCGGTGCTGGTCCTGGATCACGTTCCCGGTGACAAATGGATCCCTGCTTCCACTCAGCAGCGTCTCATGAGGCTCATCAGTCAGTTGACCTCAAGAGAGATTATCCCTCCAATGTCAGAGGTCAGCGTTGCGTCTGCATCTCTTTTCACCAATTTACATTAGTATCTGTTTTTCTAGCGATATCCTAGGCCTAGCTGTTTTCAGATCCTGAATGTTTCAGGCCACATTTAAACAAAACGAATATTTCTGCCCCTCCGTTTTCAAAAATTACGTTGTACACACAAGGTCGTTTTCAAAAGAGTTTCTGTTTACATGAACCCGCATGAATACGCCGTCCCCATAGGACGCTCACGTGACGTGAAGCATCTTTAGTCGCGTACTGTTTGACAACCTAAAACTCTGTTTGACCTCGTTCACACGCAAACACAAAAACTAAGTTTTCAGAAATCTCCACTTTGGCCGGAGTTTTTAGAAATGATCGTTTTCCGTGATAAAACCTCAGTTTTTGTGTAAATGAAAATATATGCGTTTTCCCATCGTACACGTAAACAGGGTTTTAGTCTTAACCAGGCGTTTGGGTTCAGACTCTTACGACCTGCCGAGGCTACCAGACAGTTTTCAGCTTTTAGCTTTTGGAGCTAGCTAACGCAACTGGGACTAAAGACGCTGCCGTCGGTAAGTGAAAACAAGAACCTTTGAGAATCAGCCGTATCTTTTTGAATCTCTTGGGATATCGGTTTTGACATCCTAACATGCATCAACCATTGAATGTTTAATAAAGCTTGCTGGGGCGATGCGAAACGTCCTTTCGCCAACATGTTTGCATATTTATATTTTTTTATGACGTCAAACAACCTTATGGCCAAAAAGGAGGGCAAAGACTTTTTAAAAAAACCTCTAGACCAGCATACACAGAGGCAACTCAACACGTTAACCTCTTGGCGTTATATTTACTCATATAAAGCAATTTACAGCCATAGAGCGAGGCTTGAATTGAAACAAAAAGGGTACTAGTAATGAGTAATGTTTTCTATTATCATGGTGTCAGGCGCTCGGTGGTTTTGAAACGTGTCTTCCAACAATAATACCCGTCCGCCTCATTGGGGTCAACGGACGCCTCTCTTCACACCGCGTGAGACGGGGAAGAAGAATAGCTATAAAATAGCAGCCGGCCAGCGGATAATGATTTTATTTCACTCTCGGTTGCGGCGTCCGGCGCCGCTCGGCAGATTGTTTTGCGGGGGCGGGGGTGAGCGAACGTGTTTGTGCCATTGATCCCGGGCCATCTGATAAGGAAAGCCCGGCGACGGGCTGTTAAACTCAGACGGCGGAGCATTAATCCATTTCAAAACATCCCGCTGCTTTCGCTTCGCTCGATTTCTTCCGGGCAGCCTCACAGAGGAGGGATATAACTAAACTACCCTTCACTGCCTCCTTAAAAAAATAACATATATATATATAAATATAATTCCTCAAATGCGACGTGTAAGTGGGTTTTATGAAATGCAATCAAAACTTTGCAGACGCGCATTGTTATCCGTCAAAAGAAAAGGAACGCGAGTGTTCCCGGTTCCTGATCTGAATCTGCTCTTCTTGTCAAGCAGTTACCCATCCATTACTCTAGAATAGAGACTGTGAAGACTGTGTCTGTCTAAATTAAATAAATCTAAAGTAAACACAAGAGTATACAGGTTAACACCATTATTTCAGCAGTGCAGCAAAACAGGACTATTAAATGTGGTCTCCTAAATATTAGATCTCTGTCATCTAAAGCTGTGTTACTAAATGATTTAATCACAGATAATCACATTGATTTATGTTGTCTAACTGAAACGCCATCTTTGACTCGAGCCTTTTAATAAATCCTAAACCTAAATTAAATTACGACTCATTTGAAAGCCTTGTTCTTAGTCTTTCACATCCAACCTTCCATATTCAGAGTTTATATCAGAATTCTCAGAATTTATATCAAGTTTGGTTCTTAAAACTGATAAAGTTATTATTGTAGGAGATTTTAATATTCATGTGGATGTTGATAATGATGGCCTAGGTACTGCATTCATCTCATTGTTGGATCTTGTTCTTACATATGGCGTTGACATTGAGCATTTGAAGGTCTTCCCACAGAATCCTCTTCTGTCAGACCACAGCCTTATAACTTTTGAGTTTATACGCTAGTCAAAAGTTTCTACACCAGATGTCTAACTGACAGTGCTGTAGCTAAATTTATTCATTCTGCACTTGATTCAATACCATGTCTCAATATAACAGAGGACTCCTGGTCTAACTTTAGTCCGTCCCAGATTGATCATCTTGTTGATAGTGCCACAGGCTCACTGAGAATGACACTGTCTGAAGAAGAAGACAGTGAGGAAGAAAGAATCAATGCCAGAGCAGAATATTACTCATCAGTAATAGAGAAGAATAAGAACAACCCCAGGTTTAGTATTCCTATAGACCTCAGTAGTAATGACTTTATGAACTTCTTCAATGAGAAGATTTTAACCAGTGCCAATCTGTCCTCAAGTGGAATGGCTTTGGAAACCCCTGTATGTCCTGGTATATATTTAGATGGCTTTTCTCCCATCAACCGTGACCAATTATCTTTAATGGTTTTCAGTTGTGTGACTTTCTACATCAGAATAGTTTATTTGAAGAGTTTCAGTCAGGATTTAGAAAACACCACAGCACAGAGACAGCACTTGTGAAGATTAGTGCTGCATTCGACACCATTGACCATAACATCCTATTACAGAGACTGGAGCAGTGTTGGTTTAAATCCTATTTATCAGATCGATCTCAGTTTGTATTTGTCATTGTTATGCAGATGATACTCAACTATATCTGATGTTAAACTCAGACAAAAACACCACTGTAAAGAATCTAAATCTCAAGGACTGCATTCTTCCATCAGACTGGATTACTGCAACTCCTTATTATCAGGCATTCTCACTAAAACTAAGAAAAGAGATCACATTACTCCTGCACTAGCTGCTCTGCACTGGCTCCTGTAAAATCAAGAATCACTTTTAAAATTCTTCTCTTAACTTACAAAGCCTTAATTGGTGATGCACCATCATATCTTGGATATGCTGGTATAGGCTTATAGCTGCTTTCTCCTATGGATGAATCTTCATCTCTCCATCACACATGACTAACTCTGCTTTCTCCCATCTGCTGATGGACCTTCGATGGTTGGATAATATGCCTAAATATGAACTATTGATTGAACTGAATTGAATTGTTTCTCCGCAAGCCGTGAAATTTGATTTGTTGCCGCCTGTGAGGGTTTCGTGCGACCACAACTCTGCACTGGAAGTAGATTTAATAAAGAGAAATAGTTTGCTCTCCGGAGGGTTTATAAGCCTTTTTTTGAGTTAACGGGTCATCCTCTTTTAAATGTTTATTACTGTATCGAGAAACGTGAAAGCTGAAGAGCAATTAAGCTCAGGGTGCTCCCGAAGAAATATATATATACCGGATTGGTTGCTAATAGATTTGTTACAGGGGAGTTGCGCCAAGGGAATATATATTTTTTGCATTAATGGGTTATGTTTTTACAAAAAAACAGAGCTGAAGGTTAATGGAAAGCGCTCCAGGGATTAAAAACACTGGATCGCTCAGCGATCGAGGGACGGCTGCTTATAAATTCTGGGGATGATAGCGGCTCTGAGATTATGATGTGTCTTTATAGGTGTTCAAACGCACAGTATCCGATGTAACTATTTCTAATCACGCAGAAGAGTCAATGTGAAGTCAGCAGTGTGGGATTTAAAGATGGATTGAAAGCTTCAACAGTTAAATAAGTGAAGAAAAAACATCTTACACGGGCTAGGTGTTTTGATCCATGAGACTTAAAACATCTGAATACTTCTAATAAAACTAAATAAACTACGACTTTAATGGAGTTTTTAAACATTTTATTTTGCGTTCGTTAATTTATATTTATTATGGTCGCTAGTTCATTACATTCGTCCAGAAAAGTGTTCAATTGTTGATTTTCCTGAAATTGTGTGCCAACATTCACCTTCTCGGCTCAAAATTGGAAACCAAAATTATTTTGGTTCCTGACCTCCAGTATAATGACCATCACCACCACTCTTAGGCCACATTTACACATAGCCGGTATTTACAGAAACAAATATTTCTGCCCCTCTGTTTTCAAAAATCACGTTGTACACACAAGGTCGTTTTCAAAAAAGTTTCTGTTCATATGAACCCGCATAAATACGCCGTCCGCATACGTCCCATAGGACGCTCACATGACGTGAAGCATCTTTAGTCGCATACTGTGACGTTTGACCACCTAAAACTCTGTTTGACCTCGTTCACACGCAAACACAAAAACAGAGTTTTCAGAAATCTCCACTTTGGCCGGAGTTTTTAGAAATGATCGTTTTCCGTGATAAAACCTCCGTTTGTGTAAATGAAAGGCCAAAACGCATGAAAATATACGCGTTTTCCCATCGTGTAAACGGGGTCTTAGATGTACTTTGTAATTATATATTGTATAAATGCGAATACGCTTAACTTTGACGGTGAAAGCACCGTTAGCCGGTGTCATCGTGAGCGTACGTTGGCGTGTGCACATTAGCATAGTCCTGTTAGAATAGCTCACTAGATCCAAAAACAAACCACTGACAACAAGAGGAACTGCTGCTTGATTGAGTTTTTGCTTTGCCTCCGTTGGACCACCAGCCGGTTCTGGCCGTAACGATCGGGGGGGGGCGTCGGAGCGTAATGCAGTTTGACCCGTCGCTAATGATGCCCTGACACTTGCTTAACGGAGCTCTACGTTTGGATCGCTGGCGTCTAATTGGAAGTGACAGGAGGGAACCTGTAGCTCTCCGGGCGCAGCAGTGTTTACCGGGAACATGTCCTGGGGGGAGGGGGGGGGGGGGGGGATTGTGACGGGGTGATCCGTTTGGGCCGAATCCGGCTCTTCTTCTCCGGCGGCTCTTTCTTTTGTTTATTCACGCCTGCCGAGACGGCCGCGGTTCATCTCGTCCAGCGCCAGACGGTCCGAGGGGAGCGATAAAGGAATAGTTAACATTTGTTAAATCATGCACGGGCGGTAACTAAAGAGCCAAATAGAGACGAGACGATAGAATAACAAACCACGGGAGCTCCCAGAAGGACAAGGCTGTTGCTCCTCACTGTGAGTTACGGGCGGCGTTCATCATTTAAAGACGACACTTGTTGAGTCCCCGAAAGGAAATTGTGCTGCCAGATTTTGATTAAAGATTACAGCAGAACAATAAGGAAAAAACGTAGTGTGAAAATATTTGAACAATAGAAACACGGGTAATTATTTTTTGAGTAATTCTGACGGCAGAGCAAAAAAAACAATAATTGCAAAACAGAGAAAGGAAAATGAAAAGAGTGGAAAAAAAGTGAAAGGCAAACTAAGCAACGAGCGTCTTACTGGAAGTTGGACGGCAGGTCTTTTTGTTCGATAACAGCGACGAAGGTCGTTTTTTGATAGATTTGCACCTTTTTTTTCCAAACTTCTCTATTTATGGAGAAGCCGCCATCTCTTGCCGCAGCCAGATCCAGAAGAAAAAGCGTCTCCATCATTTCCTCCCTCTCTTTATCACCCCTACCCAGGCGTCTCGAGGAGTTAAGAAGGGAAAGAAAAGACTCTTTTCCTATCCTCATTAAGCTGGAGCAAAAGACCTCCCCCCCCCCCCCCCCCCCCGCCACCCCGTTTCTTTCCTCCTTCCTTTTTCTCGCGGCCATCCCACCGTCTGCCTTTTGTCTCTTAAATCTTCCTCCGGGCCGGGGAGCCGTGATGGAGCTGGTGCCACCCGGGGTGTGATCTTCTCCGGCGATACCGACGCTCTGAAAAGGGTACTTCAGCCGAAGGGAGGCGGAGAAGAATGTGCTTTTTCTTTTCGAGCTCACGCGTCTCGCCAAATTTGTATTCGCGATGCTCGATAATTTCAGCGGCAATGCGCCACCAATCAAGTAGTGAAGGCATCATTTCACATTTTGAAGCCCATTCCCGTGGCTAACAGGCCTATAAATCCTGCGAGGCTAGTTAAAATTCTTTGCTCGTATCAAAACGTCAGTATTTTGTTTGGTTATTGAGCAGTTCAGCCATCTGGATGCCGTAGAGTTTTGGCAACGTAACAAAGGTGAAGGATTGAGGTGTTTATCTGCAAGTGGGTAGGACAAGATTTAGATGTTTATCCTGCAATCAGCTTACATTATTCTGATGTGGAAAAGAGACTTTTATTCCACATTTCAGATGGAAATACTTTCTGTATCGTCATCTTTATCGGACCGCTGCGATTTGTTCGTTAGTTTTCCGGAATAATCTTAAATAATATGCAAATTCATTAAATGCGATCCATCGTGAAAATTCAAACTTAACCCCGCAGCACAAGACTATATACGAGTATGAAAATACCCTTCGCAAGTAGATTGGATTTTTCCCCACAAAACCCATATTCTTCCTACTTAGATTCAAGGAGCAGGTGTGAGGCGGCAGAGCAAAGCTCAGTAATGTAGAATAATAATGGGCTTTCTCTGTGTAAAGAACATTGGTCACAATCAGAATCGTTATTATATTTTCACTGTAAGTTCTTACGTTGTGCAGCATCTCTCACGTTGTGGGGCCACACCTGCACACTTTCCAGCTGGATTGGTCAATAACAGCCAAATATTGTTGGCCTACTTAAGAGGATGTCAGGTGGCAAACATATGAAATCAGTTCATGCAACTTTATGTGAGCTCTCAACATAACAATAGGCCCTTGATGCATCAACAATGTGCGTGCAGGTGTTGGCAACGGAAGCGGCGGACACGCCGACCATCCAGACAAGCTATCGAGCTCTAAACATGGAAATAAAAATGTCCCGACAAACAAAAAGTGAAACGCTGGCACACGTCTTTGGCTGCGATTAAACATGTGGACGACCACTGGACTGCTTGTAGCGCCCAATTTAAAACTCAATGAATTCAAAGCTGCGACAGCATTGTGAGCGTCTGGTGACTGATGGGCTCCTAATGGCTGGGACGACGTCACACACTGGGTGTCTCCATTGAAAATGTGTCCACTAAATATTAGACCTGTCGCTAATATATTCTACCCATTCACTAAAAGCACATTTGTCTGGAAAGTCGATATGTTTCGGCTGCATTTACCATCTCTGGCGCCCTTGCTAGACGAGCTATTGCATGGTTAAAACTTCATTATCTCTACTGGCCACCAGGGGGTGAGACCTCTGGTTGTATAGAAGTCTATACTTCATGTGTTAAAGCTGCATTCTCTCTACTGGCCACCAGGAGGCGACTCCTCTGGTTGTTTAGAAGTTTATACTTCATGAGTTAAAGCCGCATGTGTTAAAGCTGCATTCTCTCTACTGGCCGCCAGGGGGCGACTCCTCTGGTTGTATAGAAGCCTATGCTTCATATGTCAGAGCTGCATTCTCTCCACTGACCACCAGGAGGTGACTACTCTGGTTGTATAGAAGTCTATGCTTCATGTGTTAAAGCTGCATTCTCTCCACTGACCACCAGGGGGCGACTCCTTTAGTTGTATAGAAGTCTATATAATGACTCTACTTCTCTCGATGTATTCTCTCAGTCAACATTGTAAACATGAGTTTATGTCCCAATCTGTAGTTTCAAATCGTCTTCTATACAGCATGATGTCATCATTTCGTAAATGATGGTCATTTAGAGTCAAACAGACCATAACGCGCAGGGTACGCTTTAGGGCGGGGCTACCAGGTGATTGACAGGTCTCTACAACGTCATTGTCCGGTCTAGGAGTAGTGCAGGTTTTTTTCTTTGACCTTTAACCCTTTCGCGTCTTAAAAGTTAATTGTAGCATTTATGTTGTCTAAAAACGTATGATTCAGGGTTCGGTCGTGCTATCTAAGCTCCGCCCTCTCGGATCACTTTAAATCCACTTTAAACGGTCTGTTTAAAAAACCCAAATGGATGTCCCCTAATGCTTGTGTCCACACGGCTTAACCATTTATATTCACGGTGACCCCGAAGTGGTCGAGATCGGCTACCTGTCAGGAGAGAAAAGGTCAAAGTGTCGTTGTCTCTTGTTATCGTATTTCCCCTCAATTGTGTTTTTATGTCACCGTTGGCCTTGTGGAATAAATCTGGACGTCCATTGATTTATAGCAAAGCAGCTGTTTGCCCCGCAGAGACCTCATGCTATGTTGAATGTGGTTATCAATACTGCAGATTAATGCACATAGATAACCAGTGTGTGTGTGCGTGTGTGTGTGTGTGTGTGTGTGTGTGACTCAGTGTATCACTGTGTTTGTGTGTGTGCGGAAGAGTCGTTCCCTTCTGCGTGGATTGGACCCATCCATCAGTTCAAAGAGCAGAATAACCAAGAGTGACATTCAATTACGGTATGCTAATTTGTTTTCTTTATTTATTTTCTCGGGCTTCGCCATTCATTTACTTAATTAACGTTTTTTTGGGACGTGAGCTATCGCGAGCAGATTGCAATATTCTCTCCAATAACGGCCCGTAATGAAATGTATTATTAGCAATAAAGTTAATGGAACAAGCGAAGTGAGACTCCTCATCACCGCTGGATGGATGGCAAATTAAGGATCATAAAGGGAACAGACAAAGAACACACACCCGGGGGAAAACAGCGGCAGTAAAGCTCGGCTCGAGCTCTCCGTGAGACGTCTGTGGGCTGTGTCGTGCGTCACTGATGCGTAACGCCGTTTACATCGTCCACCTGTCAATGGAAGGTCTAAAGAGAACCTTTACCCCCCATCGCTGTTATTGCAAATTAGACCTTGTTCCGAAATTAAAGCGTAATTAGAGGGTTAAAAGATGTTTTGACAGGTGACTGAGCTCAAAGACGCCGGAAGCTAATTAAACGATATTTTGCCGGACCGTGAGAAAGAGCTTTTTTTTTTTCGATTTTAAAGTTCATGTGAGGAACCTTTAACTGGTTGTGAATCCGTCTCAAAATGAACGCCGGCGCCTCTGCGTGACGTTTAGAAGTTAACAAGACCGTCAAGGAAGAACATTGGTTATTTCTACACAGTTACTTGAGGATCCGAGCTTCAGCTCGCGTCTCCACCGGCACCACCACTGGAAGTCAACACCAAAGTCAAACTAATGGACACCGTAGTGTTGGGCCCGCTAGAGTAGGGGTCAGGAACCTTTTTGGTCTGGGGGAGCCATAAAGGCCAAATATTTCTAAATATATTTAATTAAGAGCCATACAGTATTTTTAAAGTATAATAAATTAAATATGTCTTGCTTTTAATGCGACTTCTGGTGCTGCATGATGCTACGGGGGGGGGGGGGGGGGGGGGGGGGCATATGCCGTCATCGGAATAGCCATAGGTTCCCGACCCCTGATCTAGAGGGAAGGGAGGCGCTCTTGTGCAGGGCAGAATTAGGGGTTAAAGGGGACTTTTAGTTCTGCGAAACAATACCACGTTTGTCCACAGGGGGCGCCAACATCAACACAACATGAAAGTTCCTTTCTTTTGGAATTTTCCTTGAAGGTAGAGTTGTTTGAACTAACATCTGAAGGCAGTTAGAGTCTTAACCAAATACGAAGGGAGAGAAAGTGAAACGTGGACCCGAAAAAAAAAGGTAAGAAAAAAAACAATTTGATCAAAAACGCGTCATCGTGAATTCACATCTGAAGCCTGTTCAATAATTTGACTTTCAATCTAGTTCACACCGTCCAGACTGTGAGCGCCGAGATCAAGCCGGACGTACCGCCAGGATCCGTCTTTGATGCGATGACGCCAAGGCCTGAAACTCAGTGAAGTTCAGCCGACGCCTTCAGGGCGAGTTTCTTTTTATCCCAGTTCTGTACTTGAAGCGCCGCCGCTGACCCCACAAAGGAGAAATAATACAAAGTTTGGTTCAAAGCAACGCGGCATTCAAATATTTAGGAGGGCCCAGAAGCACGACTTGAAAGCGGAGCGGTCAACAATGGACTTGAAGATTAGTGGGAATTCCTCGAAGGCCGTCTTCAGAGCAACGCGGGACTTTGACCCAGGAGACCGACGCTCGTGACCAAAAGTTAACGTTTACGAGACGCTCGCAACAAAATGTTATGTAGGAACGTTGTTGTTGTTGTTGTTCTTTTTTAATTTCACCTAGTTCACGAAACCTAACCCAACCTTTCACAACGCTAACCTCATGGCTTTATAATATATGAAACCTATATCGTCAACGTTCAACGCATCCCGTGGTTTTCAAACGATGCACAAAGCCCTTCGGGGGTCGAACAAAGACGTTTTAAACGTCAACTTTGCATTAAAAAATCTGACATAATTCACAGCGTGACGGCGACTCCCTCACGTTCATGACGGGTGTCATGTGAGTTTTTATGACAGGTGCCATGTCAGTCTAATGCTCCGCGTCAAATATATAGTGTTACAGAGAATTAATTATTAGCATAACCTCCATTATTCCTCCATTATTTTAAATGTCTAAAAAATGCATACTTTATTGTATATATTTATGGTTTGGGATTTTTAGGATTTGACAGCATGAAACCACAAACTCACATTTCGATAGGATTCATTTGCAGATCAACAGACACATGGATGTGTACATTATAATAATGTAACAGGTCAACAGACACATGGATGTGTACTTAATAACCATAATGTAACAGGTCAACAGACACGTGGATGTGTACTTAATAACCATAATGTAACAGGTCAACAGACACGTGGATGTGCACATTATAACCATAATGTAACAGGTCAACAGACACATGGATGTGTACTTAATAACCATAATGTAACAGGTCAACAGACATGTGGATGTGCACATTATAACCATAATGTAACAGGTCAACAGACACATGGATGTGTACTTAATAACCATAATGTAACAGATCAACAGACACGAGGATGTGTACATAATAACCATAATGTAACAGGTCAACAGACACGTGGATGTGTAC
Organism: Liparis tanakae; assembly: GCA_036178185.1. Lineage (NCBI taxonomy): Eukaryota > Metazoa > Chordata > Actinopteri > Perciformes > Liparidae > Liparis > Liparis tanakae. The sequence continues at coordinate 4,057,169 of CM070092.1, read as the reverse complement.
TTAATAACCATAATGTAACAGGTCAACAGACACGTGGATGTGTACTTAATAACCATAATGTAACAGGTCAACAGACACGTGGATGTGCACATAATAACCATAATGTAACAGGTCAACAGACACGTGGTAACCTGTGGCTCTGTTTTAATGTATTATTATGTGTTTTTACTCAAATTTCAACATGAATCAAAAAAACACATATATTTATAATGAAGAATAAACGTGGTCAAAGTCGCCATCTGATACAAAGTGGTGGTCATCACCTCAAAAACCTGATCTGTCTGGTACCCAATCCAAACAGGAAGTGACCTCCAGGATTGGCCAATTAAATGATTGATGATGACACTAATTTAAACGTTTGTAGACAGAAACAAGTCGTCGGACTCTACTCCACGACGTGATTCTCCACCTGTCGTCCTGCGGATCATCACATCGATCCGTATCGATGTCCTCCGGTGGCGTGAGGCGGTGCCGGTGTCTCCTGAGTGAACGTCCGCACTGCAGAGCGTTCACCGCAGAGGGAAACGCACGCCGGAGCAATATCCAGGCGTTCCACGTCCGTATCTTTAATCCAGAATATAAGCGGCGAGACGGAGAGGCCCGGCGATGACTAATACGGCGCCTGGAGGTCGGCGCCGCCGTGTTTCGCGGACCTCCCGTCCTCGTTAGTTCTGAGCCGTTGAAGTATTTGGACTGACCGAACCCACAGTTCGCCATCACTGCCCCCCCCCGCCCCCCGCCCCTTGTCCCCGGAGCCGGGCGCCGTACTGTCTGAATAATGAAAGCTCCGTCCTCCGAGCGGCTCCATTAAAGAATGAAAAGGCAGGTTCCTTTTCTTCTCTTTTTTTCTTTTCTTCTTCTTCTTTCTTTTTTTTGTGTGTTGCTCCCAGATCTCCCCGTTATTAAAGAATCCCATTAACCGACAGGAGAAGGTGACTTTTGCTTTCACAGCGGAGAGAGAGAGAGAGAGAGAGAGAGAGAGAGAGAGAGGGCCCCCGTCGGGTCAGAGATGGAGGGTCCGCTGATGAGACCGGTGAGGTGTGTGTGTGTGTGTGTGTGTGGGGGGGGGGCTCGAGAGGAAAGGAGTTATTGATTGA
>CM070092.1:3978572-4053572 GCA_036178185.1 Liparis tanakae | reverse complement strand
GCGGTCCGTGCGTGTTTCTCGAGTCGTACCCGCTAATTGGAATCCGCACACCTGCTGGTCGATGGCGCTCCTGACCGGAGACGCCGCCACACTTCCACGACGAGCCGCCGGTGATGTCGAAAAATACTTAATTGGGCAAATTGGCAGAGCAAAGCGGAACGATCGGGTCTGGTCGCCAGCCCAATTTGCAGTTTCCTCCGGCGGGATACAGGTGTTACGCGTCGGGGTGTTGTGGATCTTTTGAAAGACGGCGTTGTGATGCGACGGCGTCGGGAAAATGTTGTTTGCTCTTTTTCCTCTAACGCGTTTAGATCTTCATTTTTGAATCCCAAATAGTTTTTTCGCTTCTCCTATTTTGCGTGCAGAAGTGACGCGGCTAATTATAACTATAGCGAAAGGGAATAAAATATTCAGCATCGGGTTTTTTCCCGCCACCTCAGCAAAAACACGTCCTGAAAACTTCTGGTCCTGGCTCCGCTCCTGTCTCTCCGCCTCGTTAGCAGCCCTCGTATGGTTCATCACATACTTTATGTGTGTGTGTGGAGTGTGTGTGTGTGTGTGTGTGTGTGTGTGTGTGGGGGGGTAGTGGGTATGACTCATACTGATTCATAATATGTTAATATGTTCCTGAGACGCCCCCCCCCTCCCCCCGTGGAGCTTGAGATTTGAGATCTTCCTCACTTGCTACCCCCCGCCCACTAACTTCTGTTGACCTAATCTTTGGTTTTCTCGTATTCCCGCAGCTGGGAAAAGGCATTTCTGGGATAAACAATCCACCGAAGTGTCACCAGACTCCACGGAGTCCCAGAGAGCTGCACCCCCACCCCCCTCACCCCCCCACACCCCCCCACCCTGGAGCCGGGGGGACCGTCGTGTTGACATTAGACGTTAAGCAGCATTTCACATCACATTACGGCGTGACGACGACATCGCACGAGTGCGGCTTTCAGAAAATAAACGCCCAGTCGGCGTCCTGTGAAGCGCGGCGCATGGATGTTATATTTCCGCGGATCACAGTCCGACTGCAGCGCCGGCTGATCGAGTCCAAAGCATTGCGTGGTTGTCACGGCGCCCCACAACAGCAACGCGGAGAGGATTTCGCCTCACGTCTCTTGAAATATTGACAAAATAAAGGCTCTGAGTCATTTATTAATCCATGTACAAATAATCCTACTTGGTACTTACTTTCCTGCGTGACTCCAACAGTTCAGTCGATTCACCAGGCTGACCAACAGCTTCATCCACCAGGCTGTCAGGAAGCTGAACTCTCTCCCCATCCCCCCACTTCATATTGTTCATGCACTTTATGTTGTCTTTATGTTGTCTATTCACTTTATGTTGCCTATATGTTGCACAAATCACCTTATCACTTTATGTTGGACAGAAGAGAAATGCAATTTCAATCTTCTGTATGGTTGCACGCATGAAAAATTGACAAATAAAACTGACTTTGACTTTGACTTTGACTTCCTGAAGACGTTTTGAGTCACTTAATGTCAGCTATTTGCTAATATATCGAAACAAAATGACCCCCCCCAAAAAATATTTTTTCCTCAAAATCCAACACTTTAATTCGCCATCTTGCATTGAATAATAATATCATGACGTCCATCTAACAAAAACATTTAGAAACTAGAACGGGCATTCGTAGAGCGCATACCTTCGCATATCACAAGATTGGGCATTGAATTATGAACATGTTGGCATTAGTAGTATGCCAATTGGATATAAATTGACTGCGCTATGGTAAAAAAGCGCTATGACCTTTGACCCGATCGATCCCAAAATCTAATCAAATGGTCCCCAAATTTCATGCGATTCGGTTTAATACTTTTTTACTTATGCGAATAACACACACGCACGCACACACAGCGATCAAAATATGACCTTCCGCATTTTCAATGCGACGGTAAAAAGGGGTGTGTTTCTACGTACAGGGTTACATTCTAAGACCTCCCACTTTTAAGCGGTCCAATAAAATGCGAGTACCGCTACTGCATGCTGACATTTTTATTTTCACATCCCAGAGCATCTATTTCACGTTCTTATTTTCACAAAAAATAAAAAAATCTTTCTCCAAAAGCTAAACCGCCACCAATCCTCAACGTCAGCCACGTCCAAAGCTCCTCAAATCCAGATTGTGTATTCTTTTTATTTTGATGTGCAGCAGCTTCTCCATTCTCCCTCCGTGCAGTCGAAGTGAGAGAGAGAGAGTCTCTGCTTGCTCGCCCTGCAGACTCAGGACCGGCTTAGCGTCGGTGTGCGGCGTGCAGTCAGGAAAACAGCCACGCTTAAAAGGTGACGGTGCATTCAGGTCGTCAATGTCAGGTTGTAAAAGTCAGTTAATTACCCGGAACTCGCGTTCAGGCGGTCGAGAGAAATGTAAATGTCGGCTTTACGAGTCTTTTGTTCTCGGCCTACTTACCACCGGTTGTGTCTTCCAGATTCGGGGGGGAAAGGAAGGATGTATTTGTCTGCTGGCTTTTAAGGAGGCTTTAAAATTAAACTTAAGAGGATGAAGCCCCCCCCCCGACTAATAACACAACTATGATCACTTAATACCCACCGCGTTGGAGCGGCGAGGAGAAAGGGATTAGCGGCTGTTTACAGCCACCTTACGTCTCGGGGGGGTTTTAGCGGTATGAATAAACAAAAACAGGCTTTTAACACCTTGAACCGGCTCCGCCGAGCGGCGGCGCCGAGCGAGCATCCTCCGAGAGGATGAGCGGTCCGTCCCGGGCGCGAGGGGCAGCCCGACGCTGGCGGACGCCGCTGGTTTACCGTCTGTTTTTTCCTGGCAGAGCGGTCTATCCGTGGATGGGAAACGACAGGTGAGCTCTGCACAGGGGGGACCTTTTGTCATCTGCTGTACCCATGGCAACAGAAGACACATCATCTCATGGCGTGAGGGGCTCAGAGAAACACTTTAATCCAAAATAAGACCTCGCTCTAAATCACTTGTGTGGATTACGACGTGATTGCGCCGCCGCGGGTCTTTTCTTTTGTTTGTTGTGTTGTTTGTGAAGCGGACGGTAATTATTCTCAGATCGTCCCGAGGAATTTAGGTATTAGAGAGACGCCAAAGCTTCTCTGGCTCACCTTATGCAATTGACCGTTTAAAAAAAGCAAGAAATAGAAGCTCTTGACAATGATTTCTCAATAGTTTAGCAATCATAATTTGGCACAGTGGGCCTGGCAATCTTTGGATTTCTCAACCTGACGGAAGGGAGTGCACGGGGCGAGCGAAATAAACGGAGCACCGTGTGCGTTCGAACTGCTTGAGGTCGTTCTCGTCCCCGGTGAACTCAATGGATGTAAGAACTTGTTTTTGGTTTTCAGAAAGATTATTCATAAAACCATTTTGGAAGGTTATAAGTGGGATTGAAACACATGTTTGTGTATATATATATATATATATATATATATATATATATATATATATATTATTTTTATTTTACAATTTTTTATTTTAAAATTTTTTATTTTTTATTTATTATTTTTCTTTATTTCATATTGATTATCTGATTTATTTGATGATTTATTTTAATAACTAATAATTTAGGATATCTACCTTTTCAGTCTTTCCGTTTAAAAAATCACGCTCATTATATCGACTTCTATACAACCAGAGGAGTCGCCCCCTGGTGGTCAGGAGAGAGAATGCAGCTTTAACGCATGAAGCATATAGACTTTACCATGTTTACTCACTTTCTGGTGAACAGTTATTCTCTCTGGCATTTATGTTCATCTCATAAACGGTTTAAATTCAGTCCTATAAATATTTAAGTTCTTGTTTAATTAATGTTGTTTACGTGTCGTGTAAATCTGCCCTTCATAGAACATACGCTTCATCTCACAGATTACAACGGCATCTTTAGAGGTCCTCTATAAACGACATTCGGACCATTAATTAGAAGTTATGGTTTGATTGCGTTCCCTGTGTGTGTGTGTGTGTGTGTGTGTGTGTGTGTGTGTCGCCGGCTGGATGACGGACGCCGCTCTGTCGCTGGCCACCAGCTCGGCCGACGCCATGTTGAGAGCCTTATGGAGGCAATCCTCGTGATCAGAGGTTTGGTCCGAATGCCATAAGGAGCTCGTTGAAAGCGTAATGGAAAGGAACGGCGTGAAGTGAAGAGGAGCCAAAGACGGTCGTCAACAGCATGGCTCCTCATCTCATTAATTTATATACTTTTAACCGTTGTCTTGTTGCATAAACGTTTGAGTTTATCGCCAATGGCCCCTTTACGCCTGTTCCAAACCCGGCCTGGATGATAATTAGAAAATATAGCCGACGATGCAACATGCAGCCGAACTCCCGAAGCGACCTCCTCCTCCTCCTCCTCCTCCTCCTCCTCCTCCTCATCCTCCGACCTTCGTGCACTTTATCTGCGCCGACCTTGAAGACGGCTTCTTTCCCCCTCCATGCCGTCTCGGCCCCGTTAACCCCGAGTTGGGTTTGAGTGGGGGGATGGGTAGGGGGGGGGGGGGGGGCGGGGGGGTTGAGCTACTTTCACCTGAGGTTGCCTCGCCTCCGTTGCATGCTCTCTTTCTCCTTGGAAGAGCTGCCCTGCGGTTTTGATTAGAGCTGGCTCCGCCTCCAGTGTGAAGAAGAAAGAAAAAAAACATCAAAATAAAAGCAGCATCATCCGACTCTGGCAACAACCAATATCATCGGAGAAGCCCGGACAGGTTCTGAGAGGGGAAAACAGAGAGAGTGATTTTTTTTCTTTCTTCACACACTATAACCCTGAAGCGACAACCCTGATGGAAACAGTGACCTTAATACACAGACACTTCATAACGCCGAGGAACCCGGTGGGCGGGTTTCTAAGCTGCCGGACTATTTCTAAATGCCATGAAAAGGTGCCAGTCATACTTACGGCTTTGAGAAACCAGCTGAATTTGCGACCTATAAGCTGCCATCACCTGGCGCTTTCATATATTTCTTGGTTTCTGGAGAGTTCGGGACCAAAAAGAACCAGCGGTTCTGTGTAAAACCTTTTTGTTTTACAAGCTGTACTGCTTCTACACCTGCAGGGACCCTGCAGGAGACCGCGCTCTCTGCTAACCATTATCACCCGGCTTTATTTACTCGTATATAGAGAGCAGCAGCAGCTTTTATTGTACCGGAGCAGGAAAGAAAGTGGTTTGCAGACATTGAAGCTCATGCTCAGCTGGTAAGAGGCCGAGGAGAGTCCCGTATCTAAAAGGTCACTGAAACGGTATATCCTTCATCAAACAGATTCAGGGGTGTCAGGTGTTAGAAAAGGGTCCGGGGGGGGCGGAGCCTTCACCTGGATAACAAGCTAACGTAGAGCGGTCGCTACCTGTCAATCACAGTAAGCCCCGCCCTTAAGCATACCCAGCTTCACGGGCTAATTGACTCTAAATGGACCAACATGTACTTTATGAACATCACGCTGTATAGAAGACTCGAAACTCATGTTTACAATGTTTACTGAGGGAACAAATCAAGAGAGAAGTAGGGTCATTTATATAGACTCCTATACAACCAGAGGAGTCGCCCCCTGGTGGTCCGGAGAGAGAATGCAGCTGTAAAACATGGGGCATAGACTTCTATACAACCAGAGGAGTCACCCCCTGGTGGTCAGGAGAGAGAATGCAGCTTTAAAACATGGAGCATAGACTTCTATACAACCAGAGGAGTCGCCCCCTGGTGGTCATGAGAGAGAATGCAGCTTTAACACATGGAGCATAGACTTCTATACAACCAGAGGAGTCGACCCCTGGTAGACAGGAGAGAGAATGCAGCTTTAACACATGAGCCATAGACTTCTATACAACCAGAGGAGTCGACCCCTGGTAGACAGGAGAGAGAATGCAGCTTTAACACATGAGCCATAGACTTCTATACAACCAGAGGAGTCGACCCCTGGTAGTCAGTAGAGAGAATGCAGCTTTAACACATGGAGCATATACTTCTATACAACCAGAGGAGTCCCTTCTGTCCAAGTTCAGGACATTTGCATCGGCCCTTTAAAAAACACCATGAAGAAGTCGGATGTGGTTCCACTGGCTCCTAGCCGTCCTGTTGAACTAAAACCATGTTTATAAAAGGTTCTGCTCGATTGTTTCTGGGCACGTTGTTGTTCCGCTCATCCCTCAAGGAGAACAGACAAAACATAACTGACGTTTTCCCCCCCCTGTCCTGATGAATTGATGATTACCTCTCACCGTCCATCAGGTGGTTTCCTTCACATTCACAGGCGACGGCTTCACGGACACCTGCTGATGAATCACTCCGTGTTCCTTCAAACCCCTTAAAATACAAAACGCCTGGCAGCCATTTCTAGTCCTTTCTGTATCGCAAGCTCAGTGCCTTTACTTATCTATTAAGTAGATTAGATGGCAATGGTAAATAGTTTTACTTAACAGATGACAAATGACCTCCGTGTGCAGGTCCAAAGCCGCCGCGCCGGGTAACAGGAGATGATAAAGGAGGCCGCTCTTGAGCGCTATCCAGCTTCTAAATGGCCAGCTTGGTGGAGTGCATCATTCCCGTGTCTGGGAACAAACAAATAAGATGAAGTGCTCTCTCAAAGTCAGGGGAAAGGACAACCACGCCGGCTCCCAACAAACAATGATAGATGAGCAATACATGATGGTATGGGCAGAGAACACGGGAGCGTTCAATTAGTACACGGAGAAATGGCAGTTTAACGGTACGACGGCGCCGGCGGGCGTTAAGAGAAAACGCCAAATTGAAAACGCGTACGTCTCAAGAGGGCTGACAACCTCATTCCCCGTTTCCAAATTGGTCGCAAATTTACGATTTTCCCATAATTGTTCGTGTATTTGACACCTCATATTTCAATCTCGAAAAAATGGGAGAAAAATCAGTACCCCTGAGGGGGAGTTAACGACGCAAATAAATAAATAAAGAGTTCAGGGCGCGCTCCCGCGTGAAAAACTTACTCTAAATGCTAAAAGGGGTAAATTCAGCTCCTCCGTAACCTCACCTCTCAACTTTGCCATGCAGGCCCAAGGATTCGTGGCACAATGGACGAGGTGCGCCAAGGTATTGTGAAGAGTTACACCTTCAAAAGCACTCTGAGCCGGACTCATGAATATTTATACGCTGATTAGGTGCCCCTGATTTATCAGGGCCTCTGCGACAGGAAGGAATGATGGGTCTTAAGGAGTTGAGGCTCGCTTGGGGACAAAGCTATGGCTCTGGTAATGCAGAGCCTTACACTCTACATAATAGGCTGTCCATTAGAGGAGGCCGCTGGCTGCGTATAGAACACTCCCAACTTTAATTTCGAGTTTTTCTAGAGTTCAGTGATCACGTAGGAGAGGGTGTGTCGTCATACGTATTGCGGTAAAATTCAACGTACGCGTTAAAGTGAAATGATCAACCGGGCTTTGCAGCCTGCGTGGTTGTGTTTAGACAGCCTCAAAGCCCAAGAGGAAAAACCTATTGGAAAGTTTAATTATATTTTCGTGCTATTTGACGGATTGTGTGCTTTCATGCTGTCTCTCCTTCCAAAGAACCTCAGCTCGATTTAAATAGAGTTTCATCAACTTAATTCCGCCCACGTCATGTTCGTGGTTTTTTAATGAATGCAGCGACACTGTACCGCATTGTTCACGGTGGGAAATAATTGCCATCGGATTAGTAGATTTAGGAAGATACATTTATCCCTAGAGGATAATTACAGTTGCGTTATTATTAAATTTTTCTTACTTTGCACATTTGCATAAATGTTGTTATTCCGAAAATTGCGTTTGTCGCAACTAATTGATTGTTGTTTTTTAAGATCAGGAAAAGATTAGGAAAGGCTCTTTCTGCAGGTTAATCATCGTCTTCACTTTAGCTTCATCTGTTTTTCTTGAATTTGACTTTGTGGTTTTGTCTTCGATTTGTAACTTAATGTCGTCCTGGAAAGAAAAGTTTATTTTTAGAGCTGGAAGGAGCGCAGGCAAGCACCAACCCGGGTGCTAATTGCTAACAGCTAACTTTTTATTGTTAACTTTATCCAATATATAGATTATTATTGACAAGACCCCTGGGCTACTGTACTTTACTTCGTGGACTAAGGACCGACTGGAGGCTACACGCGGCTCTCTATCGCCTCTCTGGGTAAACGTGGTATTACAAGGCAGGACGGATTAGCTGGTTAGCTTGCTGATTTCAGTAGATATCAATACATCAGAATGCATAGCGGTCTTCAACATAACGTCAACAATTTTAATTCTAAATGAAACAGCATAGTTTTAAAGTAAAATTTTATGTAATTGATTATTTATTCTTCCAATGCTAAGATAGAAACAGTTAACAGTAGAATAACCAGATAAAGTCACGTGACTTGAATCTGGCTTCAAACATATTCAGACGTAGTTATTATTTACAAGTGTTCTTGAGACTGCAGTGAGCCATAACCTCATAATTACATATTATAAGAGTCATAATTACATTACTGCATATACTTGACTTTCAGAAAAGCAGGCGACTTCATTGGCTCTTTCATGGTGATTGCATCACTACTTAAATATCAGAATCGCTTCCTAAACACTTCGGTTTTTATTTTATTTTTTGTCTCAAGCCGTCCGAGAGTTTTTCGTTTTACCGACGACGCTCTCGTCACGCTTGGAACTTTTTTTATTGGACGTTAAGAAACAAGATATTTTGAGAAATGAAAAGACAGAACATTCCCCCGCCCGTTTAGATGATGAATAAGAACCAGCGAGGAACGAGCAAGAGTTTAACGGTTTCTTTTCAACACCTTCTAAAAGACTCTTGCGTGCTTCGTGATCTGCTCGTGACCCCAATAGCGTTGGCTTTTGTCTGCAGGTTTATTCCTTTCAGTTTGAATATTCACTTTTAGAGAAGCTCTATTTTGAGTGAAAAACATCAATCAGAATTCCTGTATTCATCTCTCAATATCGCTTGAGTAAATTTGCAGATGTATACATAGTAGAAATTAGTTTTTTCATTGTTTGTACTAATAAATTAAATTCAGGATCTAGTGGTAAAAAAGCTATATAAAAAAATCGTTCCTCCCAATGCGATTGATGACTTTTATGATAAAAAAAAAATTCTGAATTCAAAGAAGCAGAAACTTTAATTGAGTTTTTTGATTTGTGGATGGTTGTTGAGGGTAATCATCGCTGCTGTGTGGTATTTGTGTGCACTGGACTGAAAATACATAAAAATATAAATAACTGTTAAATAGATCATTAACAATCAACTGTAGAGGGCAGCAATACGCTATTAAAGATTAAAATCTGCTGAGTACAAAGAAGAAGACTTCCGGTTCGCTCTGAATCAGATTCTGCGTTCACGTGTAGAACGTCGTGCTCTGAGTTTGCAGGGAGGTGTTTTGTTGGTGGCATTATTCTTCACAACACCGAGCGAACACACACAACGTATGTATTACAAAGAAACAAAAGCTTAATATAACTTTGTATTAAACTGCCGCTGAACTGTGGTTAACAAACCACAAATTAAAAAAGGTTTGGTTTATCATCAAATATGTGCGAAACCAACACAAAAATAAAAACAGCGCTAATTAACAAAAGTTATTGTGCTAAACATTTAACTGAGATCATTAGTGTTCCTGCTGAACATGTTCAACACATGCCGGCATTAGCATGCTGACATTAGCATGATGGCATTAGCATGTTGGCATTAGCGTGATGGCATTAGCATGCTGAGATTAGCATGTTGGCATTAGCGGGATGGCATTAGCACTGATATTAGCATGCTGACATTAGTATGCTGACATTAGCATGCTGACATTAGCATGTTGCCATTAGCGGGATGGCATTAGCATGCTGGCATTGGCATGTTGGCATTGGCATGCTGACATTAGCATGCTGAGATTAGCACGCTGACATTAGCATGCTGACATTAGCATGCTAGCATTGGCATATGTTTATATTTTATTCTTGTGTGTTTAGTTTATTGGTGCTGCTATTGTAACGACAAATTTCCCCTTGGGGATTAATAAAGTATCTATCTATTTATCTATCTATCTATCTATCTATCTATGTTGGCATTAGCATGCTGGCATTAGCATGCCGGCATTAGCATGCTGCACACGACGCGGCGGCCGTAACATTCAATCGGCTCGCTTCATCCGTCAAAGGCGGCGATGTCCGACCCCAATCCACTCAGAGTTTGACCCTTTTTCTCCGCTGCGTTTTTTGTTTTTGCCACTCGTGCATTTCTACGCACGTTAATCACGATCGGAGCGTGTTTACTTTTGTCTCGATCACGTCCGCCCGAGAGACGTCATCAAACCCCTCCGGCGCCGCTTTTTACCGGGGGCCTCCCGCCGCTTAGCTCTTCGCTCGCGTCGGCTCTCTCCCGCTCCGCAGCCGGCGTGAGTGACGGGTGAGATTAAGCGCCCTTTGAACTCTATCTGGTTATTGGAGGAGCGGTCCAAATTGAGGCAGTGTTATTTCACGCCGCCTTGCTGAGTCAACGGGAAACCGGGAGCAGGCGGCGCTCCTCTGAATGAATAAAGAGCTTCTTTTTTCTTTTTTTCTGAGGGAAAAGGTGTTGAGCCAGATCTCAAATACATTATAGAATAATAATGAGAATTGTACAGGAGAAAACCGGAAAAATTATTTTAATAAGACCGACATTGATACAATATTTGTTCTCCATACGCAGAGAATACGCGCGATTAGAGAAAGAACAGAAACCATATTGCACCTTTTCATTCTGAACCCAAACCCAAAAGACGTCTCCTTAGATATTTGTATTCGAGTGACCTAGAATTACCTGTTCTGCGTCAATAAAGTAAGATTCAAAGTAGGATTCAACTTTAATTTGAGTATTTTAGCTGAAAATCAGTGAGATGATACCAACTGTACTTCCCAGTGGTTTATCTCTGTGAAGACAGACGCGGCTGTCACAGAGATCACGTCGCGCTTCACGCATCGGGCTTTTGAGGGGATTATTCAAATTTACTCGCATGTGTTGTCAAAGTAGGTGCGGTACAAATTATCTGGTAGATTATTATTGTGTGTTTCTATATAGGTAATTAATATTCAGTTAAAAAAAACATTTCAGTTGTAGAAACAACAACATGTATTGAGCGATTAATCGCAATGGCACAAGTATTATTAGTTAAAATCTTATTTCCGATATCCTAATCCCTAATATCTGAAACTGTGGTTTGAAAAAAAAAATGCCCGAATGTATTTTTTTATTTTTCGTATGTGTTTATTTTATTTTTATTTTTGTTTTCCTTCAAGGAAGAACAAGTTACAAATACATTAAACATAGGAAACATGCTACGAGAGAATAATAAAATACAAATACAAATAATGATACAAAATAAAATAAATTATATAAAATGACACTCAATACTGGATGGCACACTAATTGATACATTCACACGGGGTATTTAGACAGTGGGTTGCGTAGAGATTGTACAGAGGTAATGAATGTGAGGTCACTTTGCATTTGAAGTCCTCACTGTTGTCAAACTTTCTCACAGCACACGTCACCTGTGTGACCAGCTATCCACGTGCAACTACACAAGAAAGCGGGACTGAGCCGTCGGCAACAGGTGTTTCTTCGCGGTGCGTGATTCTCGGTGGAGGATTGTGGGAAGAAGAGTTGCAGGGCGGCAGCTGGCCGCACACGCCGTCTGCTCGCAGCCGCCGAGGAATCCGTCAGGACTGACAGTGCAACATCTGTATTTGTTTGTTCGTTTACATTTCGGCAATCGTTTGTCATCGTACGATGATTTCGGCAATATTTATGTTTCGCCTCGTTGTTGATTCGCATTTACTTCGGCGAATGAGAACGTGCGCCGATTGGACACATCCGAGGCCCTCCGCCTTGTTTTCAGAAACAAACTTCATATGAATGACACTCATAGGCGAAAGGTGAAACTTTAAAAGGTATTATAGTAGCGAATGTTAACAGAAAAAATGATTGGCCACCAGGGGGCGACTCCTCTGGTTGTATAGAAGTATCTGCTTCATGTGTTAAAGCTGCATTCTCTCTACTGACCACCAGGGGCACGACTTCTCTGGTTGTATAGAAGTATATGCTTTATATGTTGAAGCTGCATTCTCTCTCCTGACCACTAGAAGGCAACTCCTCTGGATGTATAGAAGTAGATGCTTCATGTATTAAAGCTGCATTCTCTCTACTGACCACCAGGGGCACAACTTCTCTGGTTGTATAGAAGTCTATGCTTCATGTGTCAAAGCTGCATTCTCTCTCATGACCACCAGGGGGAGACTCCTCTGGTTGTATAGAAGTCTATATAAATGACTCTACCTCTCTCTTGATTTATTCCCTCAGTAAACATTGTAAACATGAGTTTGTGTCTCAATCTCTAGTTGTAAGTCTTCTTCACTACAGCGCAATGTACATTTAGTACATTATGGACCGTAAAGCAGGGGACCCCCCCCCCCCCACACACACACACACACACACACATATTGTATCTTCACACCTGTTATTTTCCGGTGGCATACTATCGTAACTGTCGGTCCGCTAAATATAATTCTACTGGACAGAATTGGGGCTGCATCGTGGCGTTCAAAGACAAATCGTTGGTCTTGGAGATTAAAGAGCCGGTTGCTCGGGGCGAGGCATTGATCATCTCCGCTCGGTGCAGCGCCGTTCTTCTGCCTCACAACACAGCAACTTTGATGGGGAGCTTTAATCTCTCCTGTTTTTCAAATGTCACTTCTTGCCACAGAAGGAAAAATTCAAGTATGTGGCGAAAGAAAATAATAAAAAGAGAAAAAGGACCTTGAATCGCCGAGCTGACATTTTATATTGTGAAAGCAAAAACATTGAAAAGTTGATTGTCAAATTGATTTTGTGATTTGCCAGATTATAATAAATAAATAAATCAGATATAAATAGCTTTCGATCTTTCCTGCCGCTTCATAACCAGAGCAAAATGTGGACACTCGAGGGTTAACACAGTCGGTTAATTAGTTTAATTCTCTCAGGACCATAAATAATGGTACAAACCTATATATATATATATATATATATATATATATATATATATATATATATATATATATATATATATATACAAAATAAAAATATAAAAATGAATATATATATATATATATATATATATATAAACAAATATATATATAGGTAAATAAATAAATATATATATTTATAAATATATATATATATATATATATATATATTTCTTTTTTCAAATGTCATTTCTTGACATAGTAGAAAAGAATTAAAGTGGGTGGAAAACCAAAAGGACCTTGACTCCTAGAACTGACATTTTAAAGCACAAACATGGTCAGGAGTGAACAAAAGGATCAAATACAGAAATATGCTATGGATCATGGGGAGTTGAAGTTTGTTCTACAACTATATATTTATAAATATCCAGCGACCTGAGCCTCTGAGCCTCTGAGTGGTATCTGTGAAACAAAGCTCTCCTCTTCCTCCCTCCAGGAGAGAAGAGACAAAGACACATGTTCCTGTCCGGCGCGTTAGCTTTTTATTTTCGTGGAACACAAGATGCCATTAAAAGTAGATGTCACAACATTCCTGGATGAATCGGTTCTGGGCCTCAAACAATCTGCTGACTCCCATCAATCAACGGCCCATGGAAATGGAGGGTGGTGTGTTCGGGAAGGGGGGGGGGGGGTTAGGGTTTAGCACCGATTCCCTGCATGCCTCGCTTCATTTCTCCAGGCCTTTAGTTGCAGGTCTTGATTCTCACCTCTTTTTTTTCTTCTTTTTTTTATCGCTCTAGTCTACATGCTCGACTTCACCCGGGCCTTTTTTTCTTCTTTTTTTCCTGCACTTAAATCATTCATCTTTCTGTCACTTCTCGGCGCGGGATAAAACGCCGTATAGTACTTTAAAGTACACGTCTTAACAGAAGACGGCGTGCACACGGGGAAATCATCTCGCATGACCGCGGTCGCAAATATACCTTGTGCAGGTCAAAGCGTACTCGCCAAGAGCTTCTTTACTCTACGTTCTTATATATATATATATATATATAGATATATATATATATATATATATATAATGAGGGTGTAAAAAGGTGATAATGAGGCACTTATCAACCCAGTTACATATATATCTGTGTAATTATTCCTTGGAATATTCATTGCTATTAAGCCATTATCTGGTAATTACATTACTTAATATACATATATATATATATATATATATATATATATATATATATATATATATGTACTGTATATGTATGTATATTCACATGTATATATACATGTATATACATATATATGTATACATATATACACATATATGTACATATATGTACATATATATATATATATATATATATATATACATATATATACACACATATATATATATATATATATATATATATATATATATATATATATGTATGTAGGTTAACTATTATCTTATTGCCAAGATGTAATTTATTAAGTGTCAAGATTTTCAGAAATATTTCCCGGTGAGATTTAAAGTTGTGCCAAACTCGAGCCTCAAGCCTCCCTGGTTTCCTTCCTCTGAGTGAGACGCCGGTGTCTCCGGGGTCCGGCTGCCGCGCACGTTTGTTCATGTTTGACCAAAAATAAATGGCGCCGTCACGAGTGAACAGATGATACAGATTCCCCCACAGCACCATCTGCTCGCTCTAATGAGAGATCTCACTCTTTCGATTTGTGCACGTCCTGATGGGTTTTCACCACACGATAAACTCCTTGCGGCTTTTATCAGAAAACTTGACCGTCTTTTAGAAAATTCGATAACAAACGATATTAAAAGCTGCGATTGTTTTCAGGGGAAAGGAATCTCCAGAAATGGGAACCTGAGAGTGGTCGACGGTGTAAAACCTGTCCTTTCATCGGAAATTAAATGTGTTTATTCACTGACCACCAGGGGGCGACTCCTCTGGTTGTATAGAAGTCTATGCTTCAGGTTTGAACGCTGTATTCTCTCTCCTAACCACCAGGGGAAAACTCATCTGGTGGTATAGATGTCTATGTTTCACGTTTAAAGCTGTATTCACTCCTAACTACCAGGGGAAAACTCATCTGGTTGTATAGAAGTCTATGTTTCAGGTTTTAAAGCTGTATTCTCTCTCCTGACCACCAGGGGAAAACATCTATTCTTCATGTGTTAAAGCTGCATTTCCTCTCCTGATCACCAGGGGGCGACACCTCTGGTTGTATAGAAGTATATGCTTCTCATGGTAAAGCTGCATTCTATCCCTTGACCACCAGGGGGCAACTCCTCTGGTTTTATAGAAGTCTATATAAATGACTCTACTTCTCTCTTTATTCCCTTAGTAATTGTAAACATGAGTTTATGTCTCAGTCTCTAGTTTCAAGTATTCTTCTATACAGCATGATGTCATCATTTAGTAAATGATGGTCAAACAAACCATAAAGCAGCATTAATTGGAGCAGCCTGTGACGTTGATGTCTGGCCATCGTCCCCCCATCAGGTCACCGATGTGAGTCTAGATTGCGCAATGCGTCCCAGCTGACATTCAGAGGTCAAGAAGATTTGACGAATGCTTCTCCACTTTTTTCCCGTCAAAATGGAGTCCGCTCCTCCGCCGCTTTCTTCTTACCTTAATTTGATGCTGAGCAGAGTGCAGAGAGACAGGTACTTCAACCTTCGACAAATTGTCAGAAAAAAAGAAAAGGAAAAGGAAAGAACAGCCGAGTGCACTCCCCTGATTGTGTTTGAAGCCGTAAATCGAGCTACTTGAAGGGAAACATCTGAGATATTACAAGTGCGACACCACAGGACCCTTTTCCAAACGTTCAAGAGACGTTTCTTATAGGTCAGCGCCGGACAAATCACCAGATCGGTCTCTTCCCACCAAACGAAGGGTATTATTATTATTATTATTATTATTATTATTATTATTATTATTATTATTATTATATTATTATATTACTATAATAATAATGTTATTATAATTATTGTATTATAATCATTATTATTATTATTATTATATTACTACAATAATTATTATATTATGATAATAATAATAATAATAATTGTTATTATTTTATCATTATTATTATATTATGATAATAATAATAATAATAATTATTAATATTATTATTATTATTATTATTATTATTATTGTATTTCATAAAGAGGAGCTCTGAGAGGCCGGGAAGCAAACAATAACTTTGTGGAAAAATCTCCTTTTAGAGACATGATATCTGGCAGCTTGTTCGGAGAAGAGAGCTTGGACTGGTTTTCATCTGCAGTGCTATTGTTAGCCCCGCCCCCCCAAACTCCCCCCACCACCACCACCACAGCCCCCCCCCACGAGAAGATCTCCGACCTTGAGTTGGGAAAATAGAAACTAGTGGGAGATGTAAATGAGCAAACCAGCGTGGTGTGCTCATCTTTTGGGGGGCTTAGCGGAGGCGTCGGGCCTCAGGTGTTTGTGGTCCTCTTTAAGGATTACAGGGGGGGGGGTATGTGTGTGTGTGTGTGGGAGGGGGGTGTTGGATAGGTGCATAATCCCTCCCAGTTCCATCTGCCTCGGACCGGTGAAGAAAAGCAAACAGTCCACCCCGGGAGCCGCCGCATCCATTCCCTCATCCTCCTATGGCGTGTCCAGGGTCACTTGGGCAATCCACAGGAGGATGGAACCCCCCCCCCCCCCCCCCCGGAGGACGGGCACGGTGATGACCTCTGTGATGACCTCTGTGATGTCTCGGTGCTGCAGCTGGACACAAGACAGCTATTTTTTCTCTCTTCACGTTTCCTTTCAAGACGAATCAGATTGGATTTTATATTATATTTTCACTCCATAATAAATGATCCCGCCTCCTCTTTGAAGCGTCCAATCGGTGACCTGCAGCAAGAGGTCGCGGCAGGCTCATGCAGGTTTGATGCTCAGAGTCCCACGTCATTTATTCATCTATAAAAAAGTCTTCCAACACAAGAGGAAATCAGAATGAAGGAGATAACAAGTCATGTTGAAATGTCATATTTTAACGCCTCCTATGTTAATAGCCTAAACTTGTACCTAACAAATAAATTCTAGTAAAATGTCGACTTGACAAATTATTAAAGGAGAAATTTCATTTTTAATGGGAAGAAAGTTAAATAAAAGTACCGTAAAAGCACCGTTTAGAGGCGTAATAATTAAGCGTTAATCTACAATAAGAATGTCCACTGATGCTGCTTTCTAAGAGATTTAAACAAAGGATTTAACAAGGAAAAGAAAAGAAAAGTAAAATATTGGCAAAATCTGCTAATTCATGGTAACTGTGCACAGTGACAGCGTGAGATGATTTCGGGTCGATTGGCAGACGTCCCCCCCGGTAATCTCCTCCAATCAAAACCATTTCAGCCGCGTGTTTGTTTTCTCTGAGCGATATCTCGATTTCTTTCCCACGTTTTCTATTTATTCTGCCTGTCGAAAAATAAAATAAAAATGTAAGAGATGTTTTTTTTTGTGGCATTTTCCAAAAACAAAAAAACCTTGAAGTGACAAAAGTGTAAAACAGTCAAAGGGAAACGGGCGATGGCACACACACACACACACACACACACACACACACACACGCACGCACACACACACACACACACTCACACACACACACACCATAGTACTACCAGCTGAATGAGTAAGCTAAAAATATATCAAATACCACATTATTCAACCCATTATTCAGTTGGCGTCGCCCTCCATTTGTCCTTCAGTGTCACTTCTCCCTCTCCTCCTCCTCCCCCTCCTTCAGAGCGGGTCACATTTCAACATGGCCGCCCCGGTAATCACCACTTATTTATGGCAGGGTGGAGGGGGGGGGCGGGGCATCTCGCGTGCCATCTCGCGCAGCTGCGGCGGCCACATCCGCCAATTAATTTCCGTCGCCAGCCAAATTATTAATTAGCCGCCCGGTTCTTAAGCCAATAAGCGGCGGATCGTTACGATGGTAATTGCACGTTGCCGCGATGGTGAAACCAATCATTAGCGCTCATATTTTATGCATACGCACGAAAACTCCCGTTCCCGAGGACCCTCAAAGCGGCGTCAACGACACTGAGCGACGTGAGGCGCTGGTGTGTGTGTGTGTGTGTGTGTGTGTGTGTGTGTGTGTACCTCTATCTTCTTTCTAAGGACCAATTTGGGTGATAGACCCCGACTGTGCGTATTTACACACGCTCCCATCCCCCGCGGTTCTTTTGGTAACGGGTGTATTAATTCGGGGCTCTGTCTATGTTAAACAGGTTGTTAGGACGAGGTTAAATGCTGGAAGTGCCTCTGCGAAGTGTTTCGGGTTCCCCCCCGCTGGGATTAAACACCCTGCAGGTTTCGTGCTCGAGAACAATTTACGAGAACAATTTAGAAGCCATTTGAATAAAAGAAAGAACAAACGGGGGAACGGAGGCAGACAACGGTGCGTTCAGGCGCTCCTCGGAGGGTCTTCGCTGCTTTGAGTTGACGATATGATGAAGGTCACATCTCACCACAAGGTCATGAACATGTGAACACTTCATTACCTTCGCATTGAAAATGAGGAAGGTAATGTTTATTTGTGTATTTGTATTTGTATGCGTGTTATTTGCATAAGTCAAAAAGTATGAAACCGAATCGCATGAAATTTGGTGGGATGATTGGTTATTATCCGGGGATCATTTGATTAGATTTTGGGATCGACCGGGTCAAAGGTCAAGGTCATGTAAAGGTCAAAATCTTCTTTGAATCGCATTAAATGTAGTGGGATGATTGGTTATCATCCGGGGATCATTTGATTAGATTTTGGGATCGATCGGGTCAAAGGTCAAGGTCATGTAAAGGTCAACATCTTCTTTTTACCATAGCGCGGTCAATTTATATCCAATTGGCATGCAACTAATGCCAAAATGTTCATAATTAAATGCCCAATCTTGTGATATGTGAAGCTATGCGCTCTACCGAGTGCCCGTTCTAGTTTTTACTTCTTTTACTCAAGATTTCATTCAACTGCTTTTTTTTACATTTCCAAAAAGGAGCTACAAAAAAGAAACGTTGCATTAATGTGAATACTTTCATCTTTTGCAGACGTGTTCGACTCGTCATAAGAAGGATGCAGCGTTATTAATTGGTATTTAAATGCTTCTCCTTTAGCCAATCGCACCACCTCTCGACCGCGAAGCTGACGAAGCTTCATTTGCACTTCACGTCTTTTAAAAAAATCAAATTGCAGCCGCTGTTTTCCTCCATTGCGTAACCTCGCCCGTTCTCCGTGTTCGAAGCAGATTGTGGCGCGATGTCGTGATACCCGCCGTCCTCCTGCGAGAGTCGCCACCTTTGAATAATCAGCTGTTTAAGCTGTTACATAAAGCCCGCGTTAAATATTCCGGTGGCACACAGCCGGCGGGTCGATGTGACAAGCTGAGTCAATAGAGGGGGGGGAGGAGAGGGGGGAGGGGGGTCCTGGTTGGCAGGCGGGAGGCGGAGCTCCAGTCACGGTGCTGTCAGGCTGTCAGTCAGCCGCTGGGATTGCTACGCCGATGCTCGAGGTCCCCGGAGGATGGATAACTTCCCTTTTCCCCTCCGTGTCGAGCCTCAATGACTTCATGTATCCAGGGGAGTACCTGAAGGGGTCTGAGCAGCGCCACCTTCAGGGCAAAGGCTACGCCTTCATCCGTAGTTGACTTAAGAGCTTCAAATCAGGCCCGACGGTGTGAGTGTCGTACAAATTACCTTCGCTTTGAAAACACGGAAGGTAATGTTTTGATCTCCGTGTATTTGTATGCGTGCGTGCGTGTTATTCTCATAAGTCAAAAAGTATGAAACCGAATCGCATGAAATTTGGTGGGATGATTGGTTATTATCCGGGGAGCATTTGATTAGATTTTGGGATTGTTCGGGTCAAAGGTCAAGGTCAAGATCATGAAAAGGTCAACATCTTCTTTTTACCATAGCACGGTTCATTTTTATCCAATTGACTGCAACTAATGCCAACATGTTAATAATTCAATGCTCAATCTTGTGATATGTGAAGGTATTCGCCCTACCGAGTGCCCGTTGTAGTTATTATAAGCATTGCCAACGCTTTGACATCGGCACGTTAGCATCCTCTAGCTCCAGGCTCAGGATTGGTCCGCGAAGCTAAGCTCCTCCCCCTTACAGGTCATCGAGGAGTCTTTTTTTCTCATTAAAGCTGGAGTCAGGTCCATGTTCTGTTGTGTGTGTGTGTGTGTGTGTGTGTGTGTGTGTGTGTGTGTGTGTGTGTGTGAGAGTGCGAGGCCAATGTCGACACTGGCATTTAGAGAAGGGGGCGGAGCCACGGGAGAGGAGTTGGACGTGAAGCCCCGCGCGACCTCTTCCAAGGACGCGCGTGGAAACGGACGATAAGACGGAGGCGGAGCGTCACGGTCGGGGGATTAAAGGCGCAGGGAGAGAGATCCAATCTCCTCGGTTGGGTCGTTCTTTTCCTTAAACCTATTTTTAGTCGACTGCTGCATGAATCTGACCCCACCCCCCCACCCCCCACCCTCCCCCTTCTTTTACTTACCTATCCAGACTCGGCGGCACGCCGGGGGGGGGGGGGGGGTTAAATCAACTTACAGGGTACTTTGTCCCGATGTGCACACACAGCCACGCTCGTCAGATATCAGATGTTTATTTTCGCGGATGAATTTCCTCGGAGGAGGAGGAGGAGGAGGAGGAGGAGGAGGAGGAGGAGACGCGTAATCTGATCTCTTCTTTGTCGTCGCTCTCGGAGGGTCTGGGACACAAAAGCCTCCGGAGTGAAGCTTCCTGGAGGTAACCGTTCATTTTCCCGCCGACAGACGACGCGGAGCGAGGCTCGGTGGCGGCGGCGGCGGCGGCGGCGGCGGCGGCGGCGGCGGTGGCGCTCCATTTATCAAAACTCCACAAAGGGGGAAGAGGTTATTTGAAATGAGCTGAATGGGATGTTTTTGAGCTCTATTTGCATAATTGGTTGTTTGCTTGGAAATGAAGAATAAACTCAAAATACTTACCTTGGAAAAAGGAAAGCAAAGCGCCATCCAATGCCGAGCGGCGGCGGCAGCCTCCGACGACGAGCTGTAAGAGCAAATGGCGGAGAAAATAAAAAAAAATTAAATCGTATTATATTTGTTGCTGGGAAGAAGAATGCAATATGAATCTATCTATGAATCTTCCATTATCTCTCAAAACTGAATAATACATGAAGTTAATCCGCGCGTTCGCTTTTTAATAATACAACAAACAAAAAAAAACGTCAATTCAGCGTTTCTTTCATTTCATTTTCTCTCCCCCCGGCGTCGGTTGTCATCGCGACGCTCATCTTACATTCAGGTAAAAAAAAACGTCACACTTCCGGTCGTCTTCCTTCTGTGTGCTTCTCTTGCAAAAGGTTCCCAAAGTGCCATTCAATAGTTCAATAATAAGAGCCCCCCCCCCCCTCCCTCCACTTACCAATCAAGCCCTTTCTGTGAACATCTCGGAGTGGGGCGGTCGGCCAATCAGAAGCCTCGGCATGATGGATGATTCCACCGGGGCTTTTTGGGGATAATTAAGCCAATTTTATGCCGAAGGAAACCGAATTAGGTGATTTGATTAGTTCAATGTGGCCGGCCCTCGAACACCTCGGAGGAGGTTCATGACAGGACATTTCCACCCAGAAAGATTGCTTTTTATGCCTTAAATATTCTAACTATATATATATTAATATATATATATATATATATGTTTGAAAGGGTCCTCTCTGTAAACAATAGGCCCATCAATCGCTTTATATATATATTGTTTGTTTGAAATTGTCCTCCCTATGGGAACAATAGGCCCATCAGCCTCTTTATATATACATACATACATACATACATACATCAATCTTTATATATATATTTAAAAAGAATACATATGCACAGACATTTTGGGGGGCAGGTGCTCAAACTCCAAAAAAGGGCACCCAATGCCAAAAACTAATTCTGACAGAGTTAAAGCATAAGCAGCAATATGACCTGCATTTCCTCTGGGCAGCATCAGAACGCTAGCTTACATTTCCTTTATGAATAAAGATGAATTATTATATAGCAACAACATTACAAGCATTCTGATTGGCTAATGCAGTGGTTCCCAAAGTGGGGGTTGCGACCCCTAGGGGGGGCGCGGTGGTACTACAGGGGGGTCGCGGCTTCATCACCAACCCACACACACAGACGCACACATACATCGGTAAAACAATATAAAACTAGAATGGGCACTCGGTAAAGCACATACCATCGCATATCACAAGATTGAATTATGAACAATTTGGCACTAGTTTCACGCAAATCGGATGCCAATTAACCGAGATATCGCAAATTTACGGTTTTCACCTTTTCGTGACCTTGACCTTGACCTTTGACCCAATCACTCCCAAAAACTAATCAATTGTTCCTTGGGTCATGACCAATCATTCCACCAAGTTTCATAAGAATCGGCTCAGTTTTGTCTGATTTAGACGAATAACAAGTTTTTCACCTTTTCGTGACCTTGACCTTGACCTTTGACCCAATCACTCCCAAAAACTAATCGATTGTTCCTTGGGTCATGACCAATCATCACACCAAGTTTCATAAGAATCGGCACAGTTTTGTCTGATTTAGACGAATAACTGACAGACGGACGGACATATTCACAAACGCCGGCGAAAACAGCAGCAAACTTGCTGTTCAATGTGAGGAAATACAGTATATGTTGTTTGCACTTTGTTTGAAATTAAGGTAATTGTATTTACAAATTATTTTATATATTTTTAATTTAATATATATTTTATTATTGCTATTTTTTTCTTTCAGTGGACCAATGGCTGAGCAGCTTTTAGTGGACCAATGGCTGAGCAGCTTTCAATGAACCAATGGCTGAGCAGCTTTCAATGAACCAATGGCTGAGCAGCTTTCAGTGGACCAATGGCTGAGCAGCTTTCAATGAACCAATGGCTGAGCAGCTTTCAGTGGACCAATGGCTGAGCAGCTTTCAATGAACCAATGGCTGAGCAGCTTTCAGTGGACCAATGGGCTGAGCAGCTTTTCTTTTTTTTTTTTGTATTCTATTAGTGTTAAAAATCTCACATACACATATTTAAATTTTTCAGATTCTTTGTACATAGAGAAGTACAGGCCAAAAAAAGAGAAAAAAAACACAAATGCACAAATGCAAATAGAGAAACAATACCATGGTAATAAAACTAATAATAATAAAAAAAGCGGGGAGAAATCATTTTCCATAGAGTAAAGAAATACAGTCAGGCCATTTATCTCTGACATAGTTGCACCACTTTTGCCAGTGTTTAAGAAATGTTTCTGTTCTTTGATTGACATGAGCTGTGATCTGCTCCATTCTGTAGATATCCGTTACGATGTCTCTCCAAGATGTAATTGTAGGACACTCTGGTAGTAACCATTTTCTAGTAACAGACTTTTTGCTGGCCACCAGCAATGCATTAATCAAGAGTCTGTCCCCTTTCGGCCAACTCTGAGGTAAATTTCCAAGGTACAGAATCTTAAAGTCCAAAGGGATGTCCTCGCGAAAGATGTCCTGTAAAGTATTGTGTACCGCCTTCCAAAAGTGTTTAATGATGGGACAGTCCCAGAAGATGTGATAATGGTTTGCGCTTTGGTGTCCACATTTTCTCCAGCATTCAGGAGTGGTATCGCTATAGTGAGATGTCTGAGATGGTGTAATGAAATATCTTATGTAATTTTTCCAGTTAAACTCTCGACAGATCATTGAACTGGTACATTTCCATTGGTACCTCCATATTAATGTCCATTCTTCCTCAGAAATATCTATCCCAGATTCCTTTTCCCATTTTGCTTTAATGGGTCGCACATTAGGCAAGCTTCACTCGTAACAGTTCATCTGCCTCTGATCACCTCGTTAGTCCCTCATTACCTTCACCTGGTCCTCATACCCTTCTCACCTGCAGCCCATTCCCTCATTAGTCCCTCACTATTTAGCTCCCTCACTTCCACTTGTCCTCTGCCAGATAGTTTTGTGTTCTCCATGACTAAGCTCTCCAGCGGTGTACTTAGTGTTCCTTTGTTCCAGTTTGTTTTGTTTCTACTGTAACTCTCAGTAAAGTAAATTACTTTCCAGTCCGTCTCCCTGGTCGTGCATTTGGGTCCACCCTAATTCCAGCCGTGACACTTGTGTTTTTTTAAACGATCTTACGGTTTTGTACTTTTGGTAGAAAACAAAAATTGATACAATGTAAAAAGAAATTAATGTAGGCACTGTGGCTTAGTTGGTAGAGGCGCCTGTTCGAGCCCCGTCAGTGACAACATTTCTTTTTAAATTCTTTACATTTTTAGCGCCCCCCTCTGAATGGCGGCCGCCTATACCGCCTGTAGGAAAAACTGCCCCTGCGTATTGCCCTCTTGCGTCATTTTCAAAATGAGCGATATTGATAGACATCAACAGCCAAGAGCAGTGGTTCTCAACGAAGGCCCGCGGGCTGGATACGGCCCACCTCCACATTTGGCCCTCTGAACAATACCAGAGAGGCATTATGATTTGTTTCAGTCTGGCCACGCAAATCCTAGACTAGCCCCTGTTAAATAGAACAAAATAAGAATTCATTCTCTCTCTCCCTCTCTCTCTCTCCCTCTATTCTCTCTCTCCTCTCCCTCTCTCTCCATTCTCTAAACATAACTAACATCAGTAAACAGCTGCAAAGCTTTGAAATCACGGATTTCGTGAGTTTTAGTTTGTTTATTTTTTTTAGGAATCGTCGGACCAGTTGTGACGTCATGGTTTCAGCAGCGCTGATGTTGTGGTTGATTTATCACAAAACAACGTCAGGGGACAAACACGTCATGACACATACATACATATATACATATATATATATATATATATATATATATATATATACACATACATACATACATATACATATATATATATATATATATACCAATTTCCTGCAAAAGCCCCAGTGCCAGAGAAGAGAACATCCTCCCAGCAGGTGTTCATCCATCAAGCTCGCTGTCACCGCTCTTCTTGTCCCAGAAGCACAAAAACCAAATCGAGGAACAACAGTTCCGGTGTTCCAGCGTCCCGCGGCGGCGCCGGGTTCACCGCCGACGTCTCCCCGTCCCTTTAACCCGCCGCACACAACGTGTCCTTGTCCTTCTCGTCCCCTGATTGACACATCCTCCCTCCTCGCCCACGCGTGCTTTGTCTCCTCCGCCACCCGCCCCGTTGGAGCAGTCAGCTCCATTCAGGCGGGTTCACGGGGGGGGTGTGTGTGTGTGTGTGTGTCGGGGGGGAGAGGGAGGGAGGGGGGGGGGCATTTAGTCATGCACTGTCAGCTCTGTGGTCCTTTGCCTCTGTCAGGGGAATGACACACAAACACACACACACACACAGACCACCGAGGAGGCATGTCAAGGAGACGGATGCAGGCGGGTCGTCTCGACATGGTTTGCTCTATATACGTTCTTTTTTAAGTCGTCGAGGGAGACGAGCGAGCGACGAGACGCAGGGCGAGCGAGCAGCATGAGATCCTGTCTGCGAGGCGGAGGGTAAAGTTCCTCTGATCGTGAACATCCTCGAGGTTCTGGAGGATTTCCGTGGAGGGAGAGAACACATTTATTTAATGCGGAGACAAAAGCAGCAGTAGAAAACTTTTGGAATGTTTTTATTTGGAATATCATCCGGGGACGCTCGGTCCAATTAGCACAATCGGTAGTCTGTATATTATTCATTTATATACTGATGTCATGTTCGCGTGACGTTGCTTAAAGCTACTGAATTTGAGCTGGCGGAGAAACACCGCTGCACTACCGCCTCTGTCCACAAGGAGGCCGCCACAACACGATCAAAACCAAACTAAAAGCTTCTTGCGGCTTTAAGAGACGTTTATAATTAATCCCAGAATGTGTAGCTTGACTGTAGATACCGATATTTCACTACTTATACTAATACCCGTTTTCATTATATTTATGTTATTATATTTAAGGATCACCATACAGCGATACGCACGATATACAAAGCACAACTCGTTAAAAGACTTTCCAAAAAGAGTCGTGTGGATTTAAAGTTTCCAAGTGGGCCAGACGGGCGATGTTTTCCAGTCTCTCTACCCTTTTATTTATTTTTTTACCTTCTTTAATCAAAGAGTGTAAGAAGTCGCTGTTAGCGCACGTGTGCACGCGGGAGTTAACCGGCACGTGCGCGAGAAACATAATCACGCTGCTTGAAGTTTATATTAAAGTAAGTGATGTAGAGGATGGCGAACACGGTAATCCCCCTCTCAGCCCTGCTCCCCCTGTCTCGTCGTGATAATGGTAAGAAGAATTAGTCTCAGCCACGCACACACACACACACACAGAAACAAACACACAAATGGAACTAAAAGTTCTACGTAGACAAAATCCATGCACACACACACTCTCTCTCAGAACGGAGGCAAATGCAACACACTCGCGCTCTTAATTATTCGACATGTACGCAAAAGCGCGCGCACACACACACACACACACACACACACGAGTGTGCTCGTCCTCCGGGTGACGGGGAGCGCTGGTGAGAAGCAATTTCCCCTCCTTGTCATTATTAGATTAGTGCTTGTATTATTTGGGAGAATAAATTGTCCGCGATTGAAATGAACGCCGTCACGCTGTAATTCTGTTTCCTCGGCCCGGTGTTCGACTCCCAATTATGAAACACGGGGAGCCTGAGCCCGAGGGAGAGCACCACCACCACCAGCACCACCAGCACCACCAGCACCATGAGACTCTTCCTTAAGCTGAGCTGATTTGCAGGCGACCTCCAAAATAAAGTGACGATCCTAAACGGTGATTGACTGAACATGAGCCGAGTGGCGTGGATTACACGCCGCGCCTTCCTGTTCGTCTGTGGAAGGGGGGGGGAGGGGACTAAAATGCAGCAGTGTTGCTTTTCCTTCCTCCCCGAACAGCAAAAATTTGAGAGGAATTGCAGCACAATCGAAAGTAGCCAGGCACCTGTTTTTCTGGAATCACCTGTATCCATCACTGGGAGAAGGCCGAGGTCGCTCGCCGCACGCCGCTCCATTAGCAGGTCACGCGGCTTTGTGGGATGTGTGTGCGCGCTCCACTTATAAACGCTTCTCTTTTTGCCTGGGCGGCTGCTGAAATAAGTCCCGGCAGCCGGCGCCGCCTGATGACTTTGGCCGCGAAGGGTAATTGATTGGCAGGATTATCTCCTTCCAAGTCACCTGCTGACGGAGCCCAGAACCACAGAGGTGAAGCAATCTGGAGCCAGAGAGCATCCAGTCCTCCAGTGAGACGCCCAATGCCTCCTGTGAGGATAATCAGAATACACACACACACACACACACATACATATATATATATATATATATATATATATATATATATGTAAATAATATATATAGATGTATTATATATATATATATATATATATTTATATATCATGTATTATATATATATATATATATATATATATATATATATATATATATATATATATATATAGGTATATATTTTTAAATAGATAATAAATACTTATATTTCATTTAAGTATATGAATATATATATATATATAAATATATATCTACATACACATATATATTTTTAAATAGATAATAAATACTAAATAAATACTAAATACTTATATTTCATTTAAGTATATGAATATATATATATATATATATATATATATATATATATATATATATATATATATATATATATATATATATATATATATATATATATATATATATATATGGGGGAGTGAGAGGATGGGGTATTCAGCTGCTGCAGTCTGCAGACTCGCCACTAGATGGCCCTCAATCTCTCATCCTGTCTGTTTTAAAGTCACCCACCTTGATAAGTAGCACCAACACCAACACTCACAACTCATCTGAAAGGGAATGTGCTCTTTTCTCCGTCTCTTAATAATTCTCTAAATGCAGCACTTGAAGCTTACTCCATGAAGTCGATGGTACTTGACCTTATTCTTGCGTGGGTTGTACGCACATGGTCAAGTGCAAGTTTTTGTCGCCTTAGATATAAGCACTAAAAACCTTCTAATGAACGGCTTCACATTAAAGTATAATTGCTCAAGAGCCAGAAGGCCATTTGCCTCCTTAACTCTGATAACTTCCTTCATGTTGCAGTTATTCTGGTTTACAGTGAGATCACTAAAATAAATGAAATGTGTTTTTCTTGTAACCTTATCTACAAAACCCTCACTTTTCCATCTATTTTAGACCAGTCACTTTAAAGAAAGTCTCCATTCTACTGTTATATCTACAGTGTCACGACTGAAATGTACTTTTACAGTTCTTCACTGTAAAAGTTACGACGCTCATCAAGAGGCAGCGTGTTGCGGCGCATTCATCACATTATAAGAAAGTTAAGCATCAACATCTTTCTTAAGTAACGGCAAAACACTGGGATAATGTCTCCGTACTGTAACATTGATTTATTACAGTGTTGAATTCTGCATATCTTTTCTTCTTAAAAAAACAAAAACAAACAAACCATCAAATCCAAGTGAAATTAACTAAACTCACACGTTCTGACAAGATGGGAGAAACATTTATAAAAAAAACTCAAGACGCATTCGCATCTTGAGAAATTCATAAAATGTAACTTTCGTTTTCAGACTGCCCTTAAAGGAGCCAGACGCGCGTCAGAAGCGTCACAATGATGATGTATTCCTAATGTCCAATCAATTATCAATTCAACCTGCCCGGCAACGTCATTAGGGCGCTTACAGCCCCCCCCTCCCCCCCCCGCCGATTCATTGTGTCCTCCACTTCAGCTGCAGTGAAGTCCTCCTCTTTCTTCCTCTTCCTCTTCTTCTTCTTCTCTCTTTGAAGGAGCTCTGCAGAGGCCTGAGGGGAAGCAGCTGGTGGCAAAAAAACAAGACAAATCAGAGCGGCCTAATTGTTTCTCTAATGCGCTCGACCGCCGTGGCGGGAACGGCGCTCTTTTTTTTTGGGGGGGGGGGGGGGGGGGAGTCTGCACGCTTATTTGTGTGTTTTGTCTCCCGGCTAATTTATGTACGTGTGTGTGTATGTGTTTTTGGGGGGGGGGGTTGTGACAGCGCAGTTCTATTTAATTTCATAAAACATTACCCCGCGCTGATTTCTGTGGAGCGGAGCATAATTATGGAATAATTATCATATAATTTCCGGGTCTGGAGAGATGAAGGAAGGTCAAACAGTCACACAAAAACACTCAGAGAATACAGGAATACAGTCCGAGTCTCTTAGCGCTGATGAACTGTAATCCTGAGCTCATTCAGGCGTCGATTGCTATGCATTATATATACTATATATATATAATATAGATATATATTTTAGAGATAATAAGGGTCCCATTTTCAGAGTAATTTCCGCCGATGGCCCATTCAGGCGAGCTGATTGCTACCTGTAGTGATAATAGTCTCAGGCGGGCGAGGGGGGGGAGATAAATGGTACTGTTGGTCATCGGCCGCTGTGAAAGCCCAGAAATTCAGCTACAAGCCGAGTTTTCTGAGGACGAGTCTGCAAGGCGACATAGATGTATTTCAGCTAGTTATTAATGTAGTTATTAACGTGCGTTCTGATTTCACTTGTCTACGTCTCCCGACAGGTGGTCTTGAACTTTGAAAGGTACACTGTCTGGTTATTTAAGTTTTTATTAATAATTCCCAAAAAAACAGCGTGAGAGCTGTGTACAAAGGCACAAAACAATAATTGTGTATTAGCTTAGTCTTCGTTAGCATTAATATAGCATACGTACACAAATCCGACAGTTACGCTAATGTCCTTCAAACATACAGTTATTACATTTATTACAGTTTAACCTAACCATTTGCCTCTACAGGGAGGTCTAAAAGCTTTACCGTTTTTATTTTGTGTTTAAAATCTGCTCACAATGCGATTTCCAGTTAAACTCAACGAGTCGCTTTCAAAATAAAAGCTTCTCTCAAAACCGGAAATGAGACACATCTCGCTCAAGGCTGTCAAAAACATGCAATAAAAAGAATTGATTGACAAACAGTTTCCTAAGCCCAAACAAAAATGTTGTGCAAAAATTTAAATACTTATTTGACCCCGTAAGTACGCCTAAAAACAAAGTAAACCTAAATGGAAGTCTAAAAAACTAAGTAAACCTAAATGGCAGTCTATTTATGCGTGTAACAAATGGAAACTGTATGAGTCCTGCTAACCCGGTACCACTGAACAGGTCTCTTTACGGGTTCTGACCTTTCAAAACCAAAAGATAACATCCACCTCGTGGAGGTTGAACTTTTCCTCTAACGTTTAAAAACGAGCGAGAGCGGCTCAAAATACGTTGGCTTGCAACTCCGTTATCGTGGATCCAAATTGCACAAACCAATCCCGTATGTTCCCCGTTTGTCTTTCTAACAGAACTTTTACTCGTGGTTTTCCCAGAGAGACAATATCGGTTATGCCGATGACAAAGCATCGCTCCATTCGTCGCGCGCTGCATCAAAATTACACTCTTTAGAAAAACGACGTCTCTCGCTTCAAAGCTTTTTTTTCCACCGGCGGCAAACGCTCGGTCTCTCCGTGACTCCATAATAACGGCGGTGCCCGTCATGTTCCGAAGACATTAGGCCGACTGCCAAATGTTGTAATTTTCCGCAGAGCTCCTTATGAAGCTTTTTGAAATGGCGGATGAAATTACGTGAAACTCGCGGCGGAGCGAAAACATCTTCAGAGCGGATGAAGAGGCTCGGCGCTAATGTGCAAATCGCTTCCACGTCGTCCGCGTTAGCGGAGACAATTAAAGCTCCTGGCATTTCAATGGCATTTATTTTGTCGGGTTAAAACACTTTGATTGATCGCGGCTCGTTGCGCCGGATGGCGGAAGAGGGAATCTTTTTGTTAATTAAAAGTGGGCGAAGTCGCCAGCCATCGCTAACAAGCTCAACCGGCTCAAGAGTGTTTTTTATTATGTTTTACACTCGAAGGTTGTGAAGAACTACTTGGACTCCGCCCCTGAAAGCTCAACCCACTTCGTGAAAGTTGCGTATTTATAACGTTGATGCGCTAAACAATTTTATTAAAGATTAAAGGCATTTTAACTGGAATAAATTGGGGATACTGCGAAAACATAGTTGGATAA
The DNA here is from genome assembly GCA_036178185.1 of Liparis tanakae. NCBI lineage: Eukaryota > Metazoa > Chordata > Actinopteri > Perciformes > Liparidae > Liparis > Liparis tanakae. The sequence continues at coordinate 4,022,527 of CM070092.1, read as the reverse complement.
AACACGCAGCGGACGGACTCGATCAATAGAAGAAAAATAAATAAACGGTACTGTAACATATACAAATTAATTTGTATTAATTTATAAAATAACTTGATTTGTAAATCAGCACTTTATTTTCCTGGACACTTACACTAATATATATATATATATATATGTATATATATATATATATATATATAAATAAATGTATGATTTATTAAAATATATTTATTAAATATATATTTTTTTTTTTCTCCGTATATTTAGTAGTTTAGTATTAGTATTTAGTAGTGTTTTATTTTTATCTTTTATTTTGTATTAATGCTCTCATATGCTCCCGATGCTGTGATCCTGAATTGTCCCCACGGTGGGACTACTGAAGGAATATCTAATCTTATCTTATCAGTAGTTAAAATAAAGTCAACAGTCACTCCCCATGAACAAAGAAATGTATCTAATAGATGTATAAATATTAAAATACACGACAGGTTAAAAATTATTAAATAAGTTGCTCACAATGTCTGGCTTCATCTGATAATACCCGATCTGATCGCTAGTCTCAGGGAAGCAGATCAATTATTACCTTAAAATTAAAAAAATCTCATTCAAGACCCCATTTAAAAGAGTCAGGAGGAAACTTCACATCATAAAGTTTTTGTGTGAAACATTCTGCCGAACGAAAACCTGAGGCGTGTTTCTGGAGAGTCGCTTTTCTTTATTTTTAGGGGAGCAGATTTTAATGCGTGGAGCTCTCGGGCCGGAGGTGAAAGTTTCCTCCCGGCTGCATCCTGATGCCGTGAAGGTCGTAAACAATATGAGCGAAGGGCGCGGTAACGAGCGTGGACGTCTTCCCCTCCTCGCCGAGCCCTCTGAAGGCCTTTGATGCCGTTGACCACGGCGCTCTAATTGGATGTCTTACAGCGATTGGTTTCTCTGGACTCGCAGTCGGGCGGATCAGAAACTATCAACGTTTTTTTCATAATTTGTTCTACGTTTTGTTTCCTCGGGCGGAATGACTCGAACTCGGCTTTTGCCCCGCCCACTCCTCCTCTCTACCTCCTGACGGATCACGGAGGTCTAGATCGTGGAACATGCCGACTACCAACTATTCATGCACTCTGTCATACTCATTGAATGTGTTGTTACTCTGTAATGATTCCTTCTGGTCACATGACATCTATTGTTCTGTCCATCCTGGAGAGGGATCCTCCTCTGTTGCTCTCCTGAAGGGTTCTTCCCTTTTACCTGATCCGATGTGAGGTCGAAGGTCAGGGATGTCATATGTGTACAGCTTGTAAAGCCCTCTGAGATATGGAGGACTCAAAATGACTTAAGTATAAATAAATAGATAAATGCATGAATAGATATAGGAATAAATAAATAAATGCTTAAATAAATAAATAAATGTATAAATAAATGCTTAAATAAATTTATGAATAAATAAATAAATACATGAATGAATTAATATAAGTTATAAATCAACAGGACATCATTGAATACATATATTTCTACATTTCTGTATTTCTTCATATATTTATTTCTTCATTTATTTATGTGTGACATTTACGTTTGAGCTGGGCGGTCCGAACCTCTTTCTAAATGTGTAAATGTGGCCTGAGGCTAATTTGTATTTTGTAATACAGAGGGTGTTTTAAATTGATGACTGCTCGTCTTTTGAGGGGCACGTCCAGTTCGAAGCTATTTCATTTCCGAAGCTTTTACTGGAGAAAACGCCTCTTTCTTTCGGGCGTAAAATGGAAGTGATCCTGTGTTAATGTCTCCGTGTCACGGGGATGTGAGATGTGTTACAGACCGAGGACGTCCCTACCCGCTGTGTGTTTTATACTTCAAAGGGGACGTGGTGGGCTTTCTGCTGGAGATCACTCGGTAACTGCTTTCAATCGCTCTTCTCTTTGAAAATATTCTCAAAACACTCATCGGCACTTTTTGGATTTGAATCGTGACAATAACAAAATTCTTTTGCGCATGACTTGTTTTTGCGTTTTTGTTGTTCCCCAAAATCAAAAACTGAATTGCAGAATAAAGCTTTCAGATCTTTCTACAGACTGATATAAAAGCACAAAATTATAATAAAAACCCGATGCTCTTTCACAAAGTTAAAAGCTACGATGCATTTCATCATGTGCGAATGCTTTATCCGATTATTCTTTATGGTGATTGTTGAAGCTCTGCTATTCTTGGCCAGGTGTCCCTTGTAAAAGCTACATGTGTTATATCGGCTACATGAAAAGAAAACCAGAAGTTCTTTGCATGCGTTGAAGAACACAAGCGGCAACCACAAAGTCAAACAGGAAACACCACATGTTCGTCTCAGGGTGCGGCCACGTTTGTTTGTTTGTCATATGCGGAAACCACAAGATATTCCTCAGTAATTGGCAACGGGACAAATCCGTTTTTAAATGTTCACAGGGAGCCGCATGCCGAAAGGGCCGCCGGCTGACGATTTGCAACCCGCCCATCGAGGCGATCGGGGCGCCGCTTTCACGCCGCCGTCTGGTGGGAAAACCGCGACTTGAATGGTCGCAGCTGCTCGGCGAGTCCCCGCCTCCGATCGGAGAGAGATCTCACAATACGGGGAAGAATCCTCCGTCTGCTCATTTCACAATTCGCTTTTAAAAGGATTAAACCCATGAAATTGGTGTCATCTCCCCATACGGAGTGGATATTAATTATCGTGGACACTAAAGAAGGTCGTTGGCCGGTGCTTCCGCCCCGTCGCCCCCTTGGCAGGAGAGAAACGTTCATTACGGCCTCGCAGCCGGCCGGGATGATGTAACGATGGGGTTTTTCATTGCATAATATTTGTGTAACATTAATGCACTTCCAGAGTCGGAGGCCCCGCGGCTCCCGGAGAACCGGAACGTCTCGTCGTTACGGCGACGCTCATCATTCACAGCGCGGGTCCTGTATTTGCCGGTAGACGGCGGGCTCGTTGATGACGGTACTTTTGCGGGCCGAGAGGAAACAAACCAGAGGTCGTCTGTAGACACGTGCTTTCAGTTTGTAGTTTTTTTTTACTAGGTCAAATGTTTTTTTTACTCATGCTAACTGAACCATTATTTTGTTTAAAACAGTGAAACAAATACCAGATTTTAGAAATGGTATATTTAAAACTTCCCGTGTTCTTAGTTGAATGTGTCACTGGAGTAATAGGTTGGACCCAAATGCACGACTCAGGGGACAGAACTGGAAAATAATTGACTTTACTCCTAGTACCGGCAGGAACAAAACAGAAGGGAACAGATAAACACACTTTGTAACGCTGGAGGGCTTCAAGAAGAACACAGGACAACCTGGAAGAGGACAAGTGAGGGAACCTGAGTAGACGGGGACTAACGAGGGAATGGGCAACAGGTGAGGAGGGCGTGAGGACCAGGTGAAGGTAATGAGGGACTAACGAGGTGACCAGAGGCAGGTGAAGGGAGCTGGACAGAGATGGGAAGCAGGATCTGGAATGACATGATAGTTAGACCCCGTTTACACGATGGGAAAACGCATATATTTTCATGCGTTTTGGCCTTTCATTTACACAAAAACTGAGGTTTTATCACGGAAAACGATCATTTCTAAAAACTCCGGCCAAAGTGAAGATTTCTGAAAACTCTCCGTATGCGGACGGTGTATTCATGCGGGTTCATATAAACAGAAACTTTTTGGAAAACGACCTTGTGTGTACTACGTTATTTTTGAAAACGGAGGGGCAGAATCACTATATTTTTTGTCAAAAAGAAGCAAATGAAGTGAGAGATTTCCTCTCACACACGTGCATCTCTTCCCACTCTGCCCCGTCCTCCAGCAGCCAGGCCACACTGGTAATCCTTAAACCACTGCACGGCCCGTCAGGGCTTACTGTGAGGCACGCGACGGAGAGGCTGATTGGATGGCACCCATTAAAAAAAAGATGAATCTCAATGCATGCATCAAAACATTTTATTCACAGTTGCAAGAGACAAATATTCGTCTTATGATTCTAGAAAAAAAAATATCGAGGCTTTCAAGGGGTCTGAAGTGTCTATCGGTGCTTTTTGTGACTGGAGATGAACTTAAAGGCCAGAAAACAGACTTCGCTTGAGGCTCACGAAGCAAACCCAGAATTCCGATGAAAACGACTGGATCCGTGGAGCTAGCACGTTAGCGTTAGCCCTTAACCGCGCCTCCCAGCCGAGTGCACTTAGGACCTAATGATTTAAATAAGGGCAATGTGTGCGTTCCTACCGGGATGATGTACACAACAACATGAGTATTACTGTCTCGTTCTCCATCTCTGAGGGAGAAAACAATATTTTTCAATCCCTCTATTTAGAATTAGCCTCAGCGCCCGGCGCCCGTCCTGAGGGCTCGTCCCTAAACACCTCCGTGTGCGGCGAACAGATAGATTTAAATAAAGTAATTTGCATGAGGAATAATATGCCATTCCTTCATTACATGTGCTCAATTTCAAGCTGCATTGATTTTTTCTTTGCCACTCGGGACCGAAGAACTCGGCTTTCTAATGCCTCGAATGTCGCGGCGAACATGGCGGCGAACAATTGCCAATTAACACATCCTGACGACGTTATTTACCTCGAGGCCGGTTTCTTACGCCTTTTTGACTTCGCCTCGGCGGCGGAGACGGAACCACGGATTAAATGTGCCGTGAATGCATAACTATGAGCACCAAACAACCAAAGGGAAGTGGATTCGTCACGAAAAAAAAGAGGATTGATTCACGGTTACTGCCGCTTCGAGGAACAATGCGCATCCTGATTGAAAAGCGTACTTAGCTTATTTCAGGGTTGCATCTGGCCGTCTTCTCTGAAAACACACGGCGGCGAAGCAACAAAGGCCATTATACTCGCTGTGATGCATTGTGCCGTTGCCTGGCGCCCGCCTCCGTGACAACCGACTCATCGCACTTATTCACAGCGGAGGGAAATCAAGAGTGGGGTGGAGGGGGTAGCGAAGGGGGGGGGGGGGGGGGGATTAAGATTAAGACGTAGCTATCGGCACTCGAGAGACAAATCGGCTTTCATCCGTCGACGCCGTGTGCGCGGCTGCATTCCTCCGGAGTCGCGGCGGCATCATTAAGTCAAAATTACGCCGCGGTCTGCACGCCGGAGACCGATCGCTTGACCCCCTCCACGCCCCCGGAGGAGGCCGGCGAGGGGAGGGGCCAGATCGCTCCCGTCTCGGGACCTCACCATTTCAATCTTCCTCTTTCCTTTCCGTCTTGAACGGGCTCGCTCGCCCCGACATTCTCGTTAGCGCTCCTCCATCGCAGGCCGTCGTCTCGTTTCTCGTCGTCTCCTCGCCGCGTCGTCGTCGTCGTCGGGCCCGCCGTCGCTCCCTCTTGTTCTTCCCTTTTCTTTTCTCCTCCTTCTCTCTTCCCTCTTATCTCGCCCGCCCCCCCCCCATTCGCCCCGTTGCTGTTTCTTTTGCGATCCTCCCTCTCTATTTCCGTCTGTCGCTCGTGGCGAGGGAGGCTGAGCGAGAGACTGAAAGGGAATTACAGAGTCCTCGGTGTCATTGAAGCCTCAGAGTCAGACAGTGAGGAGACAATAATAAGCCTCTCCCTGCCCTCCGTCCTTATTCTCCCTTCTCCAGACGGCCCCGGTCTTCTTGCCGGGGTTCAAAGGTCATCTGCCTCGATCCTGGCGCCCACGCACCCCCCTCCCCCTTCTTTTGAGTTAAATGCATCTAATTAGGTAAACATTTTGGATGATGGATTTTAGGCCCCTCGTTCCAGCAGCAATTACTGGGTTTCAGGACTATTGATTTATTTGAGAGTGGAGCTCCGCTAGATTGCGTTGAACCTCTCGCCACGAGGCGAACTACAGTATGAAATATGCTGCGCGTCCTCTGGGTAATTATTGTGGGGGAAGAGAGTGCCCCGTAAATCATCGCGCAAATTCACTCTCTCTAAACAGCCATCGATTGTTTTTCGGTGGCGTTCGACACATCAACGTCTCGTACCGGAGCGTCGTTTCGTCAACCGGGTGCCCGTTGCCGCGGCGACAGTTGTTGCTGCGCTAAGCGAGAAACCCGGATTGATCCCGCTGAGCGGCGCGGGACTCGCGACGCGGTCGATGGCGGTGAAAAAAAGAAATGACTCGAAACATACGAGCGCTACGGTGTCGGGGAGTTTCTCCCGGACCATTACAGGAACATTACCAGCGGCGCTGCGGGACTTGACCGCACCGCGGACTTCGGCTGGTATTTTAAGGTTAAATCTCGTGAAATCTGACAGAACGTTTTTTTTTTCTGGACGGAAGGAAGGAAGAGTCGGAAAGTTGCCAAACTTGGAAAGATGCATTAAAGCCGTATCTGCTGCCCGTAAGATTCCTCGGCCTCGTCTTATCAAGCTAACGTCGTGGAGATGGCTGCAGCCGATTCTGCTCGAGGAGGCTCGTTAAAAGCATATGGTGATAGGAGGGAAAGGGGCTTCCTCCTCGTCCACCGGGCTCGCGGGGACGAAGCTCGACGCCACGGTTACCAACACGCTTCATTTTTGGACCCGGTTCCTCGGTCTGGTCTCGTGGTCGTCAGCCCAAAGCTCAGCAATGTCGTTCTTTTTTTCCCCGTGGCTACATTTGTCAAAGGATCCGAACTCAATTACATTTCCGTACCTCTGTAAACTCGGAGGACGTGCATATCTTCACACGGATCGTCTTTTTCTCTTCATTCCTTCCCGCGTCATCTTTCATTCACACGGGCCTCATTATTTCTGTGTGCGTTCAACCCTATTTCTTTCCAGACAACCATGCCTCCCTTTTCCCTTTTCTTTTTTTTCCCGCCGCGAATCGAGACGATGAGTTCAGGGTCTCTCCGCGAAGAAGACGGACGCGAGACTTTCCGTGTTCACTCCGCTGTGCGACGTGTCGACTCCCGTCTTCGCTTCCCCCGGGAGCAAATGTCAGCGGACTCGACCGGGGGACTGTTTACGCTCACCTCGGGCGACCTTCAGGAGAACGCGTCGCAGCTCAGTGGCGTGAGCGTCAAGGGGCGAGGTTCGTTGGAGTCATGAGTCAACGAGATTTTTAACAGAATTGTATTTTACAAAACGATCAAATCCGTCGGCCGATGTGTGAACTTTTCTCAAGCAGATTGAGTTTTATTGGTCCGGGAAACACGAAACACAAAACACGGCGCGGCGAACACGCCGTGAATCTTGTGCGGCGCGCCGCGCGGTGATCCACAAATCAGGCGCCTCTGACGCGCCGCTCGTGCCTCGTGGCGGCGAGAAATCATCCGATGCAGAATTTACCGCCGCGGCGCCGTCGGGCAAGACATTAAAAACGCCTGACGGGAGGGGGAGGGGGGGGGACATCTGCCGTTGTGACAAGTGAGAGAGCGGGTTTACTTGGCACTGTGACTCGGGCCCACGGGCCCCGTGTGGACTCACAGGGAAGCTTCTGTTGAGACGGCGGCTCGCGGCCCAGAGACACGGGTTACAATAGCGATAATTATTAAGAAGAAGAAGAAGAAGAAGCCATCATCATCATCTTCTTCTATAAGAAGAAGAAGAAGATGATGACGACGGCTTCTTCTTCTAGAATTCTTATTATTATTCTAGAATTCTTCTTCTTCTAGCCTTCTTCTTCTTCAAGGCTAGAAGAAGAAGAAGAAGAAGAAGAAGAAGAAGAAGCCATCATCATCATCTTCTTCTATAAGAAGAAGAAGAAGATGATGACGACGGCTTCTTCTTCTAGCCTTCTTCTTCTAGAATTCTTATTATTATTCTAGAATTCTTCTTCTTCTAGCCTTCTTCAAGGCTAGAAGAAGAAGAAGAAGAAGAAGAAGAAGAAGAAGAAGAAGAAGAAGAAGATGACGGCTTCTTCTTCTTCTGGCCTTCTTCTTCTGGCCTTCTTCTTCTTCTAGAATTCTTCTTTTTCTTCTTCTTCTAGCCTTCAACGCTAAGGTGACGGGCCTTCAAGGCTAGAAGAAGAAGAATGCTTGAAGAAGAAGGCTTATAAAAAAGAAGGCTAGAAGAAAAAGAAGAAGGCTTAAAAAGAACGCTAGAAGAAGAAGAAGAATAAGCCGTTATACTCGTCACTTTATTATTATTAGTTTTAATCCCTTAGAAGCTTTTTAATGATCTGTCGTCTTCGTCTTTATTGGCTGCGTCTGCTGGCGTCAGGATGCGAGACACTGACCTCTTTAAACTTTGAAGAAGCATACGCTCATTAACTTCAGAAATATTAATCCTAAAGAGGATGAAAATAGGAGGAAGACGAGACTAATCTATTTCACTCCAACTTGAACAAGAAAAACAGCAATATTTCTTTCTTTCACACTTCAACTTTACTTGGTTTTGTCCTCAGAGTGTCGTTTCTCTGCAGAAGGACCCAGATGAGGGGATGAAGTACAAAAGGCCGCCGTGGGTCCAGAGTAACGGGCTCGGCGGGGGGGAAAGCAGACCGAGGGTCTCGCTCCCCGACCCGACGCCGACCCTGAACGCCTCGTGGCCGGATGCTGCGGAAACAAATTATAAAACTGTGGCCTGAGTTCAGCAGGGAGGTGCCTGAGTGCCTTTTATCGACTGCTCTTTACAGCGGGAAATCTGAACCGGGATCCCGGCGCTAGGATGTGGACACGGCAGAGAGAGACTTTTTATTTAGTGGACACTTCCCCCTGAAGTATAGCTGCTCCGGTGCTGTCGGACCGAACCACACCGGCCTCATGCAGACTCTGTTGCCTCATCAGCGCATTACAGTATCTATATCTGTACTTAAAGGTGGAGCTCTACAGTTCAGGAAGTGAACTTCACTGAACTGTCTGGAACCAGAACACTTATTCAATAATTAAATGAATCAGCTGGCCAGAAAACACACATTGTCAGACATCTGTTTGGGTGACGTGTTGGACAACCATCATTCTGTGAGGAAAGAAGGAATACTTTAGTCCTTAGTGGCCATATTGACCATATTAGCTAAATTAGCCATATTGGCTATATTGGTTTTATTGTTTATATTAGCCATATTGCCTATATCGGCCATATTGACTATATTAGCTATTTTGGCTCTAATGTCTATATTGACTATATTGGCCATATCAGCAATATTGGCCATATTGTCTAAACTGGCCACATTGGCTATATTAGTCACATTGGCAACATTAGCCATATATGCCATATGTGCCATACTGGGGGCCTACTGGGGGGCTTCATTCTGCCTTCAGTGTTTCTTCCGCTGTCGGTTCTGCTCGGTCAGTTTTACCATGTGGTCTTTTCTTTCAACGTTTTATTTGGACTCGAGTCAAAGATTTCCGACGCCGACGCCTCAATCAATTTCACTGCCACGCTAACAGCCTCGCTGCCCATCGTCGGCAGGCGGATCATATTGTGATACATTATGGATTCTGCGTAAACGTGAGGGACTTTTGGAAGAGCTCAATAAGACATCGGGCTCTGTTTTGCCGATGAAGGAAATAGATAGTGGCTCTGCACTTACGAGCCCATCTCACTTGCAATCCAGGGAAACTTGAAACGCCGCAGCCTATAATTGAAACTTCTTGAGAAAGACTGAAGACGGCACGACTTGTTTTCTCATCAAAGCCCCTCCATTTGCCCGTCGCCTCGGGGAATTGTTTATGCGACACAATGTACTCAAAATGTGCGTCTCAGCCAAAAGTCGAGTGTTGACACATCAACGACGTGCAATTTTGTTACTGCTGCAGTGTCGAACAGAGAAGTCCTCTCCACGGCGGATAGCAACTATCGCTGCTGCCGATGACGGGAGGAACCACTGGGACGGGACGCGGGGGGGGGGAACCGGGCGGTGGGCGAGGAGGCCGTGGGTCGGGTCGGCGTTGTCATCAGCAGTGACCCCGGTGTGAGCGACACGTCACTAACACAGAGCCCCCCCATATAGGAGGCGTATTCACACATCATGACACATTAAACTGTGTAAAACATTCAAATATTCAAGAGCAAATTTCAACAACTCGGACACCAAGTAAAAGAATTATTAAAATATCCTAATGTTTTTGCAGGAGTCAGCCCACTCGGCATGTTTACAGGAATTTCAACACGGAGCTCGGCGCTACCAGAAATAGCCAGATAGCAAAAAGCGAGACGATTCCACAAGGATTGAACACATATCCACCAAAATATCCTCTAGTTTTAACATTCATTAAATCCTGTGGTCGTTTTTTGATTCGGAATATGAATATATATATATATATATATATATATACTACTGTATTATATATATACTGCTGTATTGTGATGCATTGAACACCATAAGTAAATTCCAAGTGAAATATGTGGTTTGTTGGATGAGAGAAATCTAAAATGTGCCCAAATACCCATTTTGGAAACCTCTTCTGAACTCTGTGTCCTGGTGCTGGAGGAAGTGGGATCCGGCCAAGAGGTCTGGGGCCGACGGGTCTCAGGGGTTCCTGGGAGACTGGCCAGGTGCTGATAAGCTCCGCCTCCCAGGCAGCAGCCAGACATCACAGACGAGCAAGAGGGACTTCACATACTGCAGGTTCTCAAGACAGGAACTGGATGCAAAGTGTCCGTGAGGAGGTCTGTTGAGGTCCACAAAGGGACCTTTATGACGTCTCTCTCACTATTCATGTTCGTGAATTCGTGTTTTTTTTGGCCCATGCAACTAACACATAATTGACCCCTCGGGGAATTTGCTGTTGAAGCTTTCATGTGGGTCTGAAGTCTCGATCAAGACGTCTGAACCCCCCCCCCCTCCCAACTGAGGGTGTGTGTGTGTGTGTGTGTGTGTTCTCTGTCTGCAGAAGCTTTAAAGTTAAATACGCTAAATATCAAACTCCAGCTTATCAAGCAGGTTCACAACAGCTGCTCCTCCTGTCAAAACATTTGCATATTTTCTAGATGACCTGAACCACAAATGAATGTAAATGATATTACATTTTCATCAGGAAATCCATCATAAGATGAATCACACCTCGTTATTGGATGTGTGTGTGTGTGTGTGTGTGTGTGTGTGTGTGTTGAAGCAGAGGGAGACTGGAGCCCGTGATGGCATTCATCAAGGCCTTCATATCGACTACGCAGCTATAATGTAATTTGAAGAGTAAGAAATGATGCACGGCGTAACGCGCCAGCGGCGCAGCGCATTTAGCACCTATTATTCACCGACAACTTGTCAAAAAATACTTTTTCTGCGTTTGTTTTCCTTCTTCCCGCCGCTTAGTGACGTCGAACGGCGACGTACTCGTACCGGCTAATCACGGGAGGCGCCGCTCGCTGCAGATGGTCAGCTCTAACCTTTCATTATCTCTTCCGCGGGAGAGAATGACACCCAGAGAAAGGTAACGCAATTACACTGAAAAGCAATTAGTGCTCCGCGCTCTCGGTGTTGTGGAACTGAGGGGTGTAATTACGCAGATGAGGTTTGCGACGGACGCCGACGTCTCGGATATGAGACGGCGCCATTAGCCATCCTTTGGTTTTTTTTTTTAAATTAGTGCTCGGATCACTTTTTTTTCTTCTTGCGGGGAGGAGAGACGCCCATACGGGGGGCGGCGGGGGGGAGGGGGGTTCATATCGCCGATAGTGTCACTTAATGTGGCGTGATATACGAAGAGGTCGCATCATAGACATCGGGAGACGTCAACCGATTAGACTCTTTTTATCGATCGCTTCGAGAACGCTTTCCCATCCGTACCGCTTAACGGGTTTGAAGGGAAGTATACGCAACAGCGTGGAGGGGAATCGAAGATCGACTCCATTATCCGAACCGCTTATCCTTATTTTAGGGTCGCGGGTTGCTGGAGCCGATCCCAGCTGACATTGGGCGAAGTCCAAGAGGTCGCCAGTCCATCTGAAGGCACTTATAGAGACAACCAATTCAATTGTATTCTCTCACCTGACCACCAGGGGGCGACTCCTCTGGTTGTATAGATTTAAATTATCTTGAACTGCATGTCTTTGGACTGTGGGAGGAAGCCTCCACACAGAAGGACCTTTTGCTGTGAGGCGATAGTGCTAGCCACGACACCGTGCAGCCGCTATAAAAAGCAAACAAACAGTCTTTTCAAAATAAAGTTCCGTCTGCACACAAAACTACAGGAACTCGGGGTTCGTAAATAAATTGTTGTTTTGGGTAATTATAACCTCGGGAAGCGCCGTAAATTAAATATTCAGATGCATTTCTGAAGCGATGATTTAACGTTAGCCTTCGCGGAATCCATAATCAATCACAGGTGTACGTCCTGCAGCTGAGGTCGTAACCTCTGGGTGACATCGTTAAGATTTGAACAGTTAGGAAGTTTAATGAGCTAACGTAGTTCTCGTCATTCGGTCAATATAACATGTGTAATGTGCGAGGTTGCGGGTCGTCTTAGGAAGTCGATGTGAGCGACTTAGACAGACTTCTTATTTACGTAATTACTTGGATGAGCAAAGTATCCGCCTCAAGCCAGATGGCGATTAAATCTATTCAACGGCAATCGATCACATTCCGATGCTTCTCGAATGCGTTTGTACGTGGCTTTTTTTTGAAGATCGGACAGCTTTCAGAGGCCCGAAAGGTAGTGGCGCCGCGCGATGACCGCATCCATTTTGTTTGCTCGTGATAACGGAGATGGAGGGTACTGGCAAGCGTAATGTGCTAGAACTCAAAATGAATGTGCTAAACAATCAGAGGGGAGCGGAGCGCGGCTGATGACATCATCTTCTCTGTGAGTCTGGGCCCTCTCACGGACCGAGAGTTCAGTCCTCGGCCGTGAGAGCCGGGGGGGTCCTGGACCTTCTTTTTTTTTATGCCGGGAAAAGCTTGCGGCGGCTCCCATCTGTCATCGGCTCGGCGGCCAAATAAGCCCCTTCTTTACCGGGAACAACAACAAGATGGATGGAGCCACTTCATCACGGCCGTATATATATTGGGGGCCGGGCGGACGCTCGGCGCCCCGCATGCCTCCACTTGACAGCCAGCGCCCCCCCCCCCGCTCCGCCTCCCCCGCGGTGACCGCGAGGGCAATGCAGATTACAGCTAACTCATTAGCAGCGGGACCACTGAGTGCATATTCGCCATGAGAGGAAAGCGTGATACTCGTACACACACTTGTTTACACTATTAAGAGTCGTTATGAACGATGTTGTAGAGCTGCATTCTTTTACAGCAACGCTGGAGCCAGTGGATCCACATTGCTGCACAGCGGGGTCACTGGAGGGTCACTTCCAGTGGCAGATGATCACATAGATGGACGGGTTCAGAGCTTTGAACACTCGCATCCCGCCATGCTGCACCCGTCATCGTCTGGTCTCGCTGTTTCAGAGACAGTTGGCGTAAATGTCCTCGGGGCACCTTTACGATTGTAGAATTATGAGGCTAGCGTTCAGTGGCAAAATACTAACTTGGATTTTTTTTCCAAGATTTAAAGAAGAATGTTGTTGAGTTCGCTGCCAAGCTAACTTACTTGATAACCATGCACAGATGTAATGAGAAGAACAGGAAACAGGCATCCTCCGGGTCTAAGAAGGGCCAATACTGAAGTGCCTTAAAGTTATTTCCTAATGTCCACCAGGGGGCGACTCTTCCGGTTGTATAGAAGTCTATGCTTCATGTATTAAAGCTGCATTATATCTCCTGGCCACCAGGGGGCGACTCCTCTGGTTGTATAGAAGTATATGCTTCATGTATTAAAGCTGCATTCTATCTCCTGACCACCAGGGGGCGACTCCTCAGTTGATTGAGAGTATATGCTTAATGTGTTAAAGCTGCATTCTCTCTCCTGACCACAACTCCTCTGGTTGTATAGAAGTCTATATAAATGACTCTACTTCTCTCTTCCTCAGTAAACATGAGTTTATGTCTCAATATCTAGTTTCAAGTCTTCTATACATCATTTAGTAAAGTATGGTTGTTTAGCGTCGAACAGACCATAAAGCAGGGGGTGCTTGAAGGCGGGGCTACAAGCTGATTGATCAAAATGCCGAACATCAGGTTTTTTAAAATCCCAAATGATGCCACAGAAAGTGGCTCCGAGGACTCCTGTTGCACAACGTCTCCAGGCTTCAGTGTTTTGACCGGTTGGAACTCAGTTTCTCTCGCAGATGATTGCCGAACCACTTTTCTTTAGTAATTGAGATCGTGTCGCCGGAGAGTTGATGTTCCTCTCAACAGATGTTTTCATTTCATCTCTCTGTGCATGCGGGAAGAACAATTTACTCGTGTTCCCCTCCGATCGCGACGGTTGCGGCCCTTCCGCCCGCCGCGCAGCAGGTGTGTGCGGCGCTGCCGTAATTAATCGATTACGAGTTTTGTCTCGCTGCGCCACTTTGCAAAAAATCTGCTTTCGTGGACGATTATCTCGCTATTTCAGCTTTTTGTGTGAAATAAAAGCGGCTGTGAATGTTCTGTAATCCTAACAATCACAGTGAGACGAGCAGTAATCATAATTTAACCCCTGAACGCGACGCTTTCCTTCCCTTTGCGCGGCGGCCTCCCTCATCACAGCGTCGTTACTACAAACTCAGTCGACCGCAAACGGGTTATCTAAGGCCACATTTACACATAGCCGGTATTTACAGAAACAAATATTTCTGCCTCTCCGTTTTCAAAAATAACATCGTACACACAAGGTCGTTTTCAAAAGAAGTTTCTGTTTATATGAACCCACATAAATACGGCGTCCGCATACGTCCCATAGGACGCTCACATGACATGAAACATCTTTAGCAGATTTTAGAAATGGTACATTTAAAACTTCCCGTGTTCTGAGTTGAATGTGTCATGGGAGTATTAGGGTGGACCAAAATGCACGAAAATAATTAACTTTACTCGAAGCACCGGCAGAAACAAAACAGACGGCAGGTATAGACAGGTATATACACTTAGTAACGCTGGAGGGCTTCAAGAAGAATACAAGACAACCTGGAAGTGAGGGAACCTAAGTAGACGGGGACTAACGAGGGAATGAGCAACAGGTGAGGAGGGCATGAAGACCAGGTGAAGGTAATGAGGGACTAACGAGGTGACCAGAGGCAGCTGAAGGGAGTTGGACTGAGAGATGGGAAGCAGGATCTGGAACGACTTGATAGTCAGGCCACATTTACACATAGCCGTATTTACAGAAACAAATATTTCAGCCCCTCCGTTTTCAAAAATAACATCGTACACACAAGGTCGTTTTCAAAAAAGTTTCTGTTCATATGAACCCGCATAAATACACCGTCCGCATACGTCCCATAGGACGCTCACATGACGTGAAGCATCTTTAGTCGCATACTGTGACGTTTGACCACCTAAAACTCTGTTTGACCTCGTTCACACGCAAACACACAGTTTTCAGAAATCTCCACTTTGGCCGGAGTTTTTAGAAATGATCGTTTTCCGTGATAAAACCTCAGTTTTTGTGTAAATGAAAGGCAAAAACGCATGAAAATATGCGTTTTCCCATCGTGTAAACGGGGTCTAAAAAAACGTGACGGCTGCTGCTCGCCATCCCCCTCCAGTATCATCGCGGTAATTACCCATGCTGCACCGGGGTCTGAGGGAAGTGGGCGCACGTGTTTTTCATCGGGAAAATAGAATTACCAACGGTTTCCCCTCCAGCGAAACAGAAACAAACACCCACGCTTCACGGGGAAGCGGTCGCCGGGCGACTCGAAAAAATTATTCGCCCAGATGCACGTGCATCCACATGGCAAAGGGGATTGAATGTTCCCATATACTTTAGGAAAAAAAGAGGAAAGAGCAGCCACACTTTCTGTGGCGTGTTCCTTTTCATCCCCCCCCCCTCGTTCCTCGCTCCCTCTTTCTCTCCACACGCCATAGACACCATCAACTTCTCACCCTGGATGAAGGCGCCGACTCGAGGCTTCGGGTTTCTCGGTCAGCGCCCTCAGGCTCTTTTATATTCCCTTCATTGCTGCTATTCCCTCTTATCTATGACTCAGTCTGGCGCAACTAGGAGAGAAAGAAGAAGAGGAGGAAGGAGCGCCGAGGACACGGAGAAATACCCAGATGGCCGCCGCCACGGAGAAAGAGCCAAGACCGAACAATGTCAACGCTTAAGTTCTTCAGTCGCACAATGGCTGGAAGATACCTAGTGCCAATAAGAGGGGGAGGGGGGGAGGGGGGGGAGGGGGGGTCTGTAGAATGTCTAGTTCTACAGACATTTTAGTGACGATTGTGCGTGACCAATAATGTGTTATTCGAAAGACCAGCACAAATACGTATTTGTCCATCACAAGAATAACTTTGACGAAACGAGAAGTTGGAATTATTCCGGTTTCTTGTGTAAATGATTAAAATAAATACACTTGAATTAAAATAACCCAACACATGAGTCTTTTTTCTTCCGGCTCCTCGGGTTTCTAGTCGGTCGTTACCTCGTTCCCCGAAAAACCGAACTACCCTTAAAAACTAAAACGTAATTCCATTTTTACATTTCTTTTTTATTATCTCTGAACACCTCTCACCTTCAGACGACAACTCTGTTCCTCATTCTTATTCTCTCCTCGTGACTTTTAACGCCGCCTCAGCACTTTTTTTTATCATGCCTTCCGCACTTTTTTTAATCCACAGAAATACATAAAGCGCCACCTCCCAGGTGTGCGGGTAATCACGGATTATGTTCATAAGCAGAGCACTAAATCACACGTAAGGGATTTGGTCAACAGCCCAACAAAAAAAAGGCGGCGTATCCTTGTTTATAATTGCATCGGATCTTCTTATCTCGGGCATAATCTCATTTAACGCTTTTGATAAGATTTCTTGATGAATGCGTCGCTTCTTTTTTCCTTTTTTGTTGTTGCTTCTCTTTATCTCGCTTCCTCTGCTCTGAAGGGAGGAAGGAGAGGAGAGGATTTCTCCTATTGAGATTTATTCTGCCGTTTTACAAAAAAAATCATTGTCTTCAGAAAATTAATCCTCACTTGTGTATTCTGGAGAAGTCTCTGTGATTCTCCCCCGAAAAAGAAGCGACATGTGGCATCGCTCCACCGGTTTTTAAAATGATCACACGGATAATACGAGTCTGTTGGTTTAGTGTCGGGTTCGTTCTGACGGGAACACGTTAAAGTCTTTTTACAGTCGGCTGGAGAGTGAACGCAGTCTTATCTAAGACACGACACACACACACACACACACAGACGCAGACACACACACACATCGTCGTGACCTGATCCACGCTGGACCCCATTTGTTCTGAGGTAATTTTGAGAATGTCCTACATTCACCAAATTTAATTCTCCTGTTTCGATTTTTTCTTTTGTTAATTTTCCCGCCGGTTTTCTTAGATGTATATTTTTAGAACTTCCGAAACATATTCAGGGCTCCAGACTGCGACCAAATGGTCGCATTTTGCTCCCAAAATTAGACACAGTGCAAGTAAATTTTTCATCAACTCGCGCATGCTCGACCAGTAAATTAGCAGATTTTAATTTTTTTTTTAATTAAATATTTTTGTTGCTGTCAAACTTGTTCTATACTTCAACCCACTATAGTTAGCGGTAATGCCCGAATGACTGGTTTGCTAACCGACATTAACTCGAGAAGAAGAAGAAAGGAGATGATAACAGAAGAAGAAGAAGAAGAAGAAGAAGAAGAAGAAGAAGAAGAAGAAGAAGAAGAAGAAGAAGAAGAAGAAGGCGGCTGGCCTGTGTTTGAGTGAAAGGGGAGGGGGGGAGCACGGCTATAGGCTAATGTGTGAGAAGAGGCGGGTCTTGGGGGTTATCGCGCGAATCCAAAGAGTCTAATAGCGGTGTCTCTGTAAACAATGGACCATGGCGAAGCGGACTGTCAGTTCGAACGTTCTTCCTCAACCTCATGATGTAGAGAAGACAAATCCGGAGAATGAGTCCCACTCAGATTATGAGGAAGCGGTCGCGGCGAGAAAAGGCAGGACATTCAGCTTTCGCGATGAGTGGGAGTTCACCTGGCTCAGGTGTTTCAGGGAGAGCAGCTCAATGAACCGTACATTCTGCTGTCGATCCCACAACATGAACAAGACGTGCTGATAAGACTGGCTCTACACGGTTAAAACACGACACGCTGATCAGACACAACGCCGGGCTGAAACATAAAATGTGCCGCGACCTGTGCGATCAGAGTGCAGCTCCGAGCCTCCAGGGCTCTCAAGCCTCACGCATTTCGGTCTTAACTCCCGCCCTCGCGCCACACATCGTATTTATCACGCTGAACAAAACTCTCGGCTATTTAATGTTTTAATGTGCCGCAGCGCCAACGTGAGCCACGCTGATGTTCACGGTAAACGCATTCCATCGGGAGCGCGAGGGGTTTGATAAAGTTAGCGGAAGGATTTACGTGAGACATCATCAGGTTTTTGCAAAGTTTGCGGAAAGAACCACGTGAAACATCCGTTTTTCAAAATAAGATGTCGACAAATCATACACTAACATATACAAGTTAACAATTAACTGATGTATCTTTATAGATCGTTTCTGAGATTTAGCTTCAATTATTCTACCATTAAAAAAATGTTACTGTACAAAGGAAGAGTTTATTAAAAAAAAGTCAGACATTTGTATGTTAAAAAAAGTTCTGTAAATGTATTTTTCCCAAAGAGTTCCAGAAAATGAATGATGCAGATGTGTTCCATACATATCTGAAATCCCCTACAATAGCAATCAATCAATTTTAATGTATCAATTAGTCCTACATTTTTAAAGACATCAGTAATTTCTTTCATGTTTGAGGTGCTTTATGTATGCATTTCCTCATAGTACGAGGCAATAATGCGACACAATAAATAGAATGCTTCCATCGACACCGCGATCGGTGATCGGTATTTTCGGATCGGTAGATGCTGATTTCAATGATCGGTGATCAGTTTTATCGGTGATCGGCAGCAGTGATTTCGGTGATCGGCACCCAAAAACCTGATCGGTGCATCTCTACTTATCAGCCAATCAAAAAAAAGAGCTGGGCTACACAATAGCCAATCAGAAAAACCTGTCTCTGTTGCGCGCGCGGCTGATATCCTAAAGTTTCGTACTGCAGGGGGGGGGGGTGCGCGCCCCTAAATTTTCTGCTTGCGCCCCTAACATTTTAAGTTAGGGGCTACTGTGCTCCTAGTAAAAAAAGTTAGTCTGGAGCCCTGATATTTTTGTTGTAAAAAACGTTATAATAAACGACGCAGACGTGATCCTGGAGACCGGCTTCGAGCCAGAAGCAAAGGACGTCCGTGTGCTCTTTCCAGGAAGGCGGGCCCTGTGTGGGCGAGCCTCCTGATTGGCTATGTGGAAATGAGCTCTGAGACGTGTTTTCTGCACGTCAACCGGTTGGTAATCGCTGAGCCGAGCACACGGGCGCACGTTTGACATGCACACACGGGAATGCAGGGAAGCATATGGCTCTCTCTTCGTTTATGAAACACGAGTTGTGGATGATGAGCCCTGTGGAGGGGTGTGTGTGTGTGTGTGTGTGTGTGTGTGTGTGTGTGTGTGTGTGTGTGTGTGTGCACATTCGTAAGTACGTGTGTCCTCGTACCTAAACTTTTTCATTAAATATGCCCTCGCTTTCTTCTCTTTTCCCCCGTTAAAGGGCGATGTGTTGACACGAGACGTCGCGGGTCGTACAGATTGGGCAACGTTTGTAATTTGTGATATTGCGGCAAAGATAAGATTGAAATGGAAAATTGAAAAAGAAAAGATGGATCGGATGAGGAAGTGGTCGCATGCCGGCACACGAGAGTGGATTTAGATTTGAGATTAAGATTTGTGTGAAAAGGAAACGAGGTTAGAAGGTCCGTGTTCTCGTCATCGTACAACGGGGTCTATTTAGGAAGCATCACAGAAAACCCTCAAAACAGAAGTACTGCATACAAGAAGCTGGAGTCAGGTGGTACTGAAGCTGAACTGTATTGTCATTAACTGAAAAGGTTTTATTGTTATGTCTATTACTAGAAAACATCACCCTAATTTTGATTTACTGTTCATATACATACATTGGGTACGGAAAGTATTCAGACCCCTTTACATTTTCACTCTTTGTTTCATTGCAGCCATTTTTATAGAACAGCTTTTAAGTGATCTAGTCTTTTTATGCAGAACTTTGTTTCCCCTAATTTAGTTTCTCTGTTTTTAATTTATTTGTAATTTATTTGTAATTTATTAGTTTTTTTATTAATATTTTTTTTTATTTTCCATTTTATTTTAATATATACTTTTAAATGTAATATTATTTTCTTGCTATTCCACTTGTTTTGTTTTGACTCTCTGTGGGGCACTTTGTAAACATTGTTTTTAAAGGTGCTATATAAATAAAGTTATTATTACTATTATTATAGAGGGAGGGGGGAGGGGGGGGGGGGGGGGGTTAGGACTTGAGGCATTGTACTCTCCAGACGGGCCCGGCCCGTGTTAGTATTGTAGACGATGCCTGCAAAGTGCTGACTGTTAATCTGTAGCGTCAGATCTTCGTTGAGAGACGTGAAGGACGACATCGATTTTGTGACGAGTCGGGAGTCGAGAGAATTGATCGTCCACCCCCCACACACACACCCCCACCCGTCGTTCTCTTTCTGTCTGAAGTCTGATCTCTTTAAGTGCTCCTCCGCCGGGCATCTTTAAGGAGGTTCGGTGCCTTTATCCGCCGACGGTGAACTAACGAACTGGCGGAGTGGGCACTTTGTGTAATGCGTCGTCGCGGTAACGACCTCTCGGAGCCTGTGAAGAGCGGCTTGTTCGGTTGTCACGTGAGAACGGCCGCCACCGTGTGACGGCTCCCGAGAGCGTCTTCACGCCATTAATTAGCGGAATGATTGATCCATTCGTTGGTTCTATGATGATGATGATGATGATGATGGGTTTGTATATTACAGAGGGCTTTCGGGTTCTGTGGTTTTTCTGGCGTTTTTGATAAAGAAATATTTTATTCCACAACCAACTGGTTCATTTTACATGTAATATATGTGTTTCGACCATCTTTTTTCGCCTTCCCAATCGACACATCTGCAAAGTGAACCTCAAAGTCGCGGAGGTCGTCCGGCGGCCGCCCGTCATGCAACGACCGGCACGCCGCTCAAAGAGACGCCCGGTTTACGACTATCCCGTACGGCAAGTTGGATTTTTTTTTTTTTTCTTCTCTATATGCATGAAAAATTCAGAAAAAGGCAGCGCCGCTAAACACAAAACAAGCTTTAGTGACTCAAACTAAGTGAGGCGACACCGAGCAGACACTTAGCAGCTGTCGCAGGATCCTCCTGTCACTCAAAGCAGCCATGCCCTTAATTATGCATAAACTTGATCCTCAATGCAATTTAAACAGGGAGGAAAAAAACACTGTAAAGATTCATCAGTTGGAGATATTAGCTCCAGAGACCAAAAACATGCAAATATGTTTTTTTTTCCTAGACATTTTAACATAGAGGCCTATGGGGATTGACTCACTTTTAGAGCCTCAAGTGGTCACTTCAGGAACTGCAGTTCCCGTGTTCCCGAGGTCGCTGGTTGTTCATATACATTTTTTTTAAACAATGACATTCCTCCTCAGTGTTACATGCAGGAACCAAACCGATGAGTTCACAGCCCAGTTAGCACGTTAGCATTGTCCTCAGTGAGCGCGTTAGCACGGCGATGTTAGCATTTAGCTCAAAGCACCACCGACGTGTCTAATTGCAGCCTGTAGACTCACAGATATGGTTATTGCTAAGTTGATCTCCAAAAAAACATCTTCCAAACCAAACATTGACGCTTCACGTCAGTTGAAACCGTGACCTAATATTATTAAATTATTTAAGAAACGGTTTACCGCTATCCCTCATCAAAAAAAGACATCCACAGGAAAGCTTTTTTCTCGTGTGGCTGTTTGGGTTCCTCTCATGGCGTTGCACTTCACGATCCAAAAAGAGCATCTTGTAAAGCACTCCGAGACAAATTTGTAATTTGTGAAATTGGGCTATACAAATAAACTGAATTGAATTGAATCTTCTATTGAGGAGAAACACGGAAGTCCTGGTCCTCTGACCTTCTGTCTGGACGTATCAAACCACAGCAACGGGCAACGTGTCACCTATTTATTAATGAAGCCACTTCTTTATTCTTCGAGAAAGAAAAAGAGTTCATCGAGAGGTGTCGCTTTCCCGCCACTCGACTTCCTCTGCCCTGAAGTCGGGTGTCGAGGAACGACGATCGAGGCCCGACCCGCTGCGGCAAGAACACGGCCCGGGTCACCGCGGCTTATGAAACCCTCGTTTCCACACTGTCCAATACATCGAGGAGCAGACGACGGCCGACACGCTGCGTCAAAGAGCACCTCCACCGGGAGCGCTGCACCTCCTGTACCGGCTGGTCGTGTTGAAACTCATTTCTGTCCTTCAACAGAACCCAGATTATTGTGTGAAAGTTAAGATCCAGATGTGTCGGCAGCTGTTTCCTCCCTCCACCTTGCAGTTTGCTGTCCTATTGTGAGAAGTCTTTCCTTTCTAGTGGTTATTAAGTTATGATCCTTAAACCTCCGCCACATCATAACCCTCATTTCAGATACTGATTTATATCGGATGCAGCGTGTATTTCCCGTCTGTGTCGTTGTCATCTCACAAGAACACAAGAAA
This sequence comes from Liparis tanakae, assembly GCA_036178185.1. Classification (NCBI taxonomy): domain Eukaryota; kingdom Metazoa; phylum Chordata; class Actinopteri; order Perciformes; family Liparidae; genus Liparis; species Liparis tanakae. The sequence goes on along the minus strand of CM070092.1, from coordinate 4,000,045 downwards.
CGGTGCGCAAAAAACACAGTTGCAATCAAGAGACTGAAATCCACAGCAGCTCCCGTGGAGGCACCGGTCCCCTTCTCAATATTCTGCATGCGCCGAGTAGAAATCATTATCTTCTCACTTTTTGCTGCCCGGATTTAACTGATTCTACAGAAAAGAAATGACAAAACAATGATTCTTCCCCCCCCCCCCGAGTGCGGGTCAAGCGGTTAATCGGGAGGTTAGAGGAGGAGCCCCCGGGCAGGTCCCCCCCCCTCCCCTCCCCCTCCCGGCGCTCTGCAGATGTGCAGTAATTAGCCAGTCAGCTCACAATAGCCTAACGATTACCGGCACGTCGCCATTTGTTATTCTGGAGATTTGCTTTGTTGGCTCATTTGGGGAGGAAACCGATATGAGTTTTTGATGCAATTAGTCATCATTAAGGATTTGATTAGTTGTCGTTGTTGTTGACTCTTGTGAAAGTCTCAGAGGGGCGAGAAAAAGGCAGAAATTGTTTTTGTTTAGTTTTTTTCCTCAAGTCAAAGGCAATATGTGTGATGCTGAGGGGTTGTGGGGGTTATTTGACAGGTTTCAAGGGTAATTGACCCGGTGTGTAAGATGTAATTGAGGAAGTATGGCTATTAGCGGTAATGGGAGCTGAAGGCTGTGGAAACTGGTTTTCGTGAGCTTCTGTCTGATGTATACAAAAAAATTATCACACAGACCGCGAACGCAACTCTTGGAAAACAGGACGACGTGACGCCAACGCTCAAAGTCAAAATTTAATACGGTCCGCCTTCTGGTTTGAGTCCTCCGGCTCCGTGACATCAAGATCATGAGATAATGCGTGGGGGACTTCCTGCAGACAGCTGGCAGCTTCGTTTAGCCGCATTACATCATCGCAGAACATCATATCAGAATATTCTTTCCTTATATCATCACATTAACACCTTATCAAAACAGAGAGGAGATGATAAAAGCACCTGTTTTTTTTTTTTAAAGTTGCAACATCCACATGTTAAGTATAAGCTGTTGAAACGTTAGCTTTGTAAAGTTTTTTTCACGGGAATATTTTCCACTGTTTTTCAGTTTTCATTGCCACGTCTTTTGAATTGTCGTAACATAGTTTCAACTTCAATGCTTGTTTTTACCTTCGCATTAAAAATGCAGAAGGTTATGTTTTGATCGTCGTGTATTTATGTATGTATTTATTTATATGCGTGTTATTCCCATAACTCAAAAAGTATTAAACCGAATCGCATTCAATTTGGTGGGATGATTGATTATTATCTGGGGACTATTTGATTAGATTTTGGGATCGATCAGGTCAAAGGTCAATGTCAAGGTTATGAAAAGGTCAACGTCTTCTTTTTACCATAGCACGGTCAATCTTTATCCAATTGGCATGTAACTAATGCCAAAATGTTCATTATTCAATGCCCAATCTTGTGACATGGGAAGGTATGCGCTCTACGGAGTGCCCATTCTAGTTTATTATTGTGTTGCTCTAAATACTACAATACCCTTGAGCATTATTCACTGTTGCTATGGAGACGAAGCCGAAGCCCAAACACAGAGCTGTTCCACAGTTAGATTCAGGCTGAGTTTAAGAATGACATCATAGTTTAGCTTAAGTAAGAACGTAAAGCAGGAAAGAAACCGCCTAAAACGTCACTACGGTAATAAAATAACTCTTCGGGACACGAACGTCGGGCTCCTAGATAAAAGATTCAGTTAATGAGATAAGAACGGTTCTTATAGCACCAGAAGTTCTGTGGTTCATGGACCATTTGGTGAGAGAGTCACGTGGGCATTGAAAGTACAGGATTCTATACATATATATATATATATATACATATATATATATATATATATATATATATATATATATATATATATATATATATATATATATATATATATATATATATATATATATGTATATATATACATACATATATATATATATATATATATATAATTAGTACTTTAGTCACACAATGCAATATATATAATTAGTACTTTAGTCACACCAGGCACCCATTTCGATGAAATAATTAGAAATGAATAATTCTGAAATGCAGCCAAAAAGCTGTAAAGGTTTATGAACTAATTATTTCCCGTCCTACGCCCACAGAGGAATCAACTGGAAGGAAATTGTGTCAGGGAACAAACTTAAATGAATTTTCATGGAGGACGGCGTTCCAACAATCCTGTCTGGCATACGTTTTCCTCGCTGTTCGTCTGTGTTCACTGCTCCTTTTTTATTATTAATGAATTACTCTGACTCTGACTCTCAGACGGCCGAGGCTCCGGCCGCCAGACCAGAATGTTAATACGGCCGCTGAATAATGTCACAAAATCGTCGCTCGTATTTTTCATAACCGTATTTGACTGGTGGTGCAGATATGGGGAAATCGGCCTGAGTTTGGAGGAGGAGGAGGAGGAAGAAGAAGAGGAGGAGGAGGAGGAAGAGGGGGGTGGGTTTCCTAATTCAAATTTACTCTCAATGTCACCTGCTGTTTGGACAAATAATCCGTTTTCCTGGTGGACGTGTCCCCGGTGGAATCAATCTCCCGTTGCCTTGAGATGTTGACGGAAAGGGAGGACAGGGAAAATGCCATGCATAACCAAATATTGATCCAGCAGACATTGGATCAATACGCCGGGATTAAGGGGGAAGAGGAGGAGGAAGAAGAAGAACGAAAAAGACAGGCGATGACACACGAAAGGCTTGCGCGCCCCCCCGCCGTGTCCGTCGGGCTATTTCTATCTCCGGTGCACCCGGCGGTGACCAGACGGAGATTACAGCGGACGGAGGCAATTAAAAACGCGCGTAATGTCACACCGCAATCACATTGGTGTGCGGGGGTATAAAACTATAACAGAAAAAAAGATCGGGCGAGCAAACGCGTGTCCCTCGCGATGACACGGCGACCTTTCCACAAGCGATCGAGGAATGAGGGCGGTGCGAAGAGGGACGGAGAGGGATGAAGAGGGATTAGGCGCTCGGTGCCGCTAATCAAATGAAAAGAGCAGGAACAAATTGCGTTAGCTGGGGACAAATAACGGAGCCGGTGAAGGACACTGGCGGCTACGAGGCGCCACACAGAGTAGAGCATTGCACGAGCATCTCCTCCTTTTTGTTTCAACACACAGCAATACTTCATCCTTTTAGGAAATGCCAGTTGGATGATGGTTAGCTTAGTTTACGAGCAACGAGGGGGGGAGGGGCAGCTAGCCGAGCTCGGCCCAAAAAGGTGACGACATGAGCGTGGGTTTGGTTGAGCGGAAAAATGGCGAATGAGTCCACGTTGACTTCACACGTGTTCTTAAAGGACCACATAATAAATATTGTCCCGCTGAGATGTGAATAAGCCACGCCCCCCCCGAAAATAAAGAGACTGACTGACATCTGGCATCTCGTAAAGTCCCGCGAAGCTCGCCTCTCTGCTGCTGCATTTCACTCAGCTATCGTCGTGGAAACGGCCTGTGAAGGTTGTGTACCTGCAGCAGATATCACTTTTTCGTATTATTAACACTTAAAATTCGGTGGCGTTTTGAAAAAACGTGCATTCTTTTTTTACGATCGCAAACCTCGCAAAAATAAAACGGACGCCGCTGCAGAAAGAAGAAAACAAGGCGGCAACGAAAGGGGAGGAGAGTGACTTTCCCAACGAAATATTTACTTTGTCCTTCCTTTCCTCCGTGATGACTTTCGACCCAAACTGAAACTGACGACGTCCGCTTCCGATCTTATTCGTGTGATTTTTTTATGTTCACACACTCAACGTAAACGCCACCAAAGATCCAGGCCGATGAATTCCCTGAAAACAGATTTTAACATATGTATCCTCTTGTCACCCTTTGTTTCCTTCTCTGCTGCTGTCAACTCCCTTCCTTCCTTGTGCTCTTCTTCCCTCCCCGTCTCCTTCGCTTCCCTGTCCCCTTAATCTCCTTCCTCGCCCTCCTCGCTGCTCTTTTCCCTCACTCGCCCCTCTCCGGGTTTGTCGTGGCCTCCTGTCATCCAGGGAGGATGCGATGCGGGACCGGGGCAGGGAGTCAACCGGGATCCTCGTTTTGGAAAAGCCTTTTCCGTCTCTTTTTTTTCGTACCCCTGACAGTCGAATCCGAAACTTGAATAGCTTCTCGGTGGTTGAACGTCGACACAAAAGCCAAAAGCAGTCAACGTCTGTCGAGCCGCAGTCGCTAACAAATGAAATGAAATGAATAAATTAATTAACACGCATTCAGTCACACAGTTTACATCTGTAATGGAGGCAGTTTATTGCCTGTTTGTTGTTTGGAACCGTCTCTATTACTGAGAATCACTCTTTTGTAACGAGGCGCTGCAGCTGAAAAGAGAGCCTTGAAGTCCTCACAGATGTCGGCGTGTTGACGCTGCGAGGCGCGCTCACCTTCGCCGTGTCGGCCCGACGCGTCGTCAGGTGACCTCTGAAGAGGAGCCTTCGTGTTCTTTCCCCCTTCAGGTTCTGCAAAAAGTTTAACCCCCCCCCCCCCCCCCCCCCTTCCCGGAAAACAAACTCACACCCAGCCAAATCCAAAGCGGGCATTAAAGTTGAGGCTGTTGTCAGCCAGCAGACACTACGAAATGATGAGCTGGGATCAATTTGTATGCAACCATGTTCATCATGAACCAGGAGACCCCCGTCCGTTCCCCGAAGAGAAACACTGAACGCATGTACCACCTGTTCTCTCCAGAAAAGGATGAGCTAACTAGCCAAGAGGACGAGCTAACTAGCCAACAAGATGAGCTAAAAGGACGAGCTAACTAGACAAAAGGACGATCTAACTAGACAAAAGGACAAGCTAACTAGCCAAAAAGATGAGCTAACTTGTCAAAAGGACGAGCTAACTCGACAAAAGGACGAGCAAAATTGCCAAACAGATGAGCTTAAAAGGACAAGCTAACTAGCCAAAAGGACAAAATATTTAGATAAAAGGACGAGCAAACTTGCTAAAAAGATGAGCTAACTAGCCAAAATGATGAGCTAACTAGTCTAAAAGACTAATTAACTAGCCAAAAGGATGAGCTAACTAGCCAAAAGGACGAGCTAACTAGCCGGCCACCTGTCTCCAGAGCTGTGGCTCTTCATGCACACGTTAGTTGACGTATGCTGTCAACAGCCAATCCCTGTTTCCTTTTGTAAGAGTCTTATGAGAAACAGTTCACTGTCTGCTCCGTGTCTACGGGGCAGACCATAGCCAATCAGAGCAGAGCATTAAAGCATCTAAACATGTTGAGGTAGAAACCCTAAATAGAAATATGAACTAGTAAGGCATCAGTAAAACTCATGAGTTTGGATACAACCTTTATATTTGTTGACAATTTCCTGAAAGGCATATTTACACATATCAGTGCCTTGACTTTGAAGCCAAACTGGTTATCTGAGGAGTGAATGAACTCATTTCATCTGTCCAAAAGGATTCTTTCCTTGGCTTTTAACGGGATGCTGGCCAAAGCAACGGGTATGTAATTATCTAGGCTCCCTACTTTACCGGCTCTGCTTTTAATGACGGGCACTAATGGAACAGACAGCATCGAGTCCGGTAACGAGCCATGCGTCACGAAGCCGGTAAAACAAATGGCGAGAAGAGGATCTCACCTCGGACAAGCATATTTAAGGTGCTCAGCAGTAATATGCTCTAACCACTTGCTTTGCCATCAGCCAGCTTAATGATAGCTTGGTTCACCTCATGAGATATAATCGTCATATTACTCTCAATACCGTCAATAAGTCACTTTTGATACAGTTGAATAAGTTACTATGGTTCCTGAAATTCCATCAACAGTGCACGGCAAAGAAGTTCTACCGTGGTTAAGAAGTCTCACTTCTTTCCAGAGATCAACAACATCGTTAATCGTCTACTTCTTGGCCGTGGACTCAGCCCTTTTCGCAAATTAAGTGAAAGACGTACTTATATCTCGTATTAGTGAGCTTCCTGTATTCAAGCACATGTGGCATTGGTCTGGCCCTCCCTGCGATAGCCGTGATTTAAAAGCTTGGCTACTTACTCCTTCCAACCAGGTCTGATGTTATGGGTCTTATTGTTACGCCTGTAGTCGGACTAACTGGCTTTACACGGAGCATTCGCTCTATCATTCTAGATGAGTGGAGATCTCTCCTATGCTCCACATCCTCACAGTTAACATCAATACACAGTTGCATCTCTAGGTAGATGATTATTACTTACAGATGTTTCCGTACGAGCATTACAACTTAAGAAGTCCTCCTTTTTGAGAGTTGACTAGTTGAGTTTTTCTATGTTAACACTTATACCATGACTGGGAGATATTCAACATTTATCGACATAGAAAAGGACAGATGATCGGTTGTTGCTGCCCCATAAAGAATGCCCACACATCCTAATGAAGCATCAGCTGTACTAATACAACGGTCCATTCATGACAGTGTGTGCCAGGCCGCACTGATGTATGTATAGCTGTCTGTAGGCGGACACATTCGCTAGACAGTATCAAATGATTATCTTTACACAACTGAGCCATGATTGTTAAATAATGAGCAGCTGTCTGAGATATCTGCATTCATATCCCCAATCTCATATATATACTGAATATATGAAGTGATGAAGGCGAGCCTATTTAGATATCCATCCTCATGGCGATGACCCTCAAAGGGTGTATAGATATTTAGGATTAGGAATTCCTTAACGGCGTGCGTAAACTGTATTGCAGTTTTGACTATTCCCATGCCAAGGTCAGTTGTTGACTCCCCCGTCTCATGAAAGTCATCAGTGAGAGAGTTTAGTCTCTCCTAGTCTTGCTTTGCTAAGAATGTCTCTTGTTTACAGAATATGTCACAATTATCCAAAAGGTTGTCAACCACCATCAGTTTCAAATCCAGAATTTGTAAAAGATCTGGTGCTTGTTGAGTCTGCCGCCAAGTGGAGTTGTTTTCCTTCTCCACCCACACACACACAGACACACACAGACACACACACACACACACACACACACACACACACACACATGTGTCCGTCTGATTGAAGTTGCCACAGTATATTGGCTGCCAGTTTGGTTCACTCGACTGTTGTTGGCCCTCAGGAAGGAGACAGTTCTCAGAGAACAAGGCGGCATAATAAAGTTCATCGAGGAGACGAAAGTTGCCGTCCGGCCGCGATGCGACGGACGCGTCGCTTTTCTTCTATCATTTTTTCATCAAATGCGTGGAACACTAATGAGTGACGACGCTGCAAAAGAACCCAAATCCCTGCGGTGGGAAACATGGCAGACGCGTCAGATCTGATGTCCTCTCGGTGTCGGGCGATGTGGGTTTTCACTGCGCATGTTGGAAAAGTCATGACAGCAAAGCACTCTGAAAAGAGACTTCAAGGAGTTGAAAACAAGATTTATTTTCAAATGTATTTGCTCACAACTAATGATACGATGAAGAAGGGCTAAGCAGTGGAATAGTTCATGGCCTGTAAAGAACTGTTTCTCTCACGGTTTCCTTCACATTATCGCTGCCCTCCATTGTTCCGGTAATTAAAGGATCTTAGAGACGCAATCAAAAGGTCCTTCTATGCTGGAGAGACGAGTCTTTGATTGCAGCCATGAAGAAGTCTTTATTTCTTTATTTTGGTTGCGTTTCTCGAGGGCAGAAAACCAGACACTTCATTGCGCGTGTGGGAAAAAACAGTGCAGTGAAAGGATAGAACAGAGACTGCATGTGTATTAAATGGCCCGCTCTTTTGTGAGACATTAACGGTCTATGCTCGATTTTAGAATACAGACTTGGTAATTTCTGGAAATGAAAAGTGGCTCCCTGAAAGCCTTTTTCAGCGAGACCTGCGTTAATGACGACTGTAAAATTGAGTGAAAGGCAAATTATTATGGCGCTGCAGCTTCTTAAATAAATGGAAGTGATGACATGTTAAGCGAAGGAAAAAGAGACCTGGTCTGAAAGGTGCCTGAGTAGCGATGCCTTTTAGAGTCTGAGTCATGCTCCCAGTGGTTGAGCGGTCATCGGAGGTGAATCCACAACACAATGGTTGGGTTGGCTTGGTCAGAGCTCCAAAGCTTCACACTATTGACGCTCTACGCCCGCTGTATCTTATCAAATGTATCTTATCAAATGTATCTTATCAAATGCATCTTATCAAATGTATCTTATCAAGTGCATCTTAACAAATGTATCTTATCAAATTTATCTTATTAAATCTATCGTATCAAATCTATTTTATCAAATGCATCTTCAAAAATGTATCTTATCAAATTTATTGTATCAAATTTATTGTATCAAATCTATCTTAACAAATGTATCTTCACAAATGTATCTAATTAAATATATCTTATCAAATATATCTTATCAAATGTTTCTTATCAAATGTATCTTAATAAACATATATAAATATATATTGTTCAATGGAAAGTTCGAAGAAAAGTGATAGAAAGGTGAAAGAAATGTGATATTGGGCGACTATGGGTCAGTGAGTAGCAGGCCTGTCTTTCAATCACGGGGTTGGAGGTTCGATCCCCGTCGATGTGTCCTTGAGCAAGACACTTAACCCTGTATTGCTCCCTGTAGCTGCGTCTACGGTGTATGAATGTAACAGGATTGTAAGTCATTTTGTATAAAAGCGTCAGCTAAATGACTTGCGGCACTTTGTGTTCAACATGGCCGTTTACTTTCTTAACGCCGGTTGGATGTTCTGTACATAATTCCGGCCAAAGGCTGGAAAGGTTCATCGACCGCCACGGAGAGAAAACAAAGCCTGGGCATTGCCCGACGTGTCGGACAGGAAGCAGATGACAGAGACTTCCTGGCATCCTTTCTTGTCTCCTTGGGGGAAACTTTCAGGTGAAAACATAATCACAGGCTTGTTGTTGCCTCCGTCAACACAAATACCCCCATCAGATACACGTTCTCCTTCTTCTTCTTCCTCCAAATAACAACATCATTATAGCAGTTGTTTCAGCATCAACCCCAGAGCTTCCTTTTTAAAGTCCACCCTCCAAACAATACCGTGTTCAGAGGCTCGGGCTTCAAACAAAGTTTCCAGTTCCACTTTCTTTCTGATTTGTGAGAAGTCGCCATGCTTTTAAATTACGAGCTTGTCATGACATCAGTGGGGTTTTATTTACTCTCTTGGTGGTGCAAAGCTCTTCAGTTTTCTTTCCCAGATTGTGTATCGGCAGGGCATTAATCTTATTTTGTTCAGGTATTGTATACACACACCTACACACACATACACACACACATTCACACACGCATAGACAGTCCAAATGAAGTTGGATTAGTCCTCTTCTTTATTGCCTGTCTCCTGATAGACCAACCGCCATAAAATGCACCTGTTTAGATGACACACACACACATTGCATACTCTACCAGCTGAGACGTTCTTCTTCATTTCAGATGTAGTGGACATCTTTGCGTATATCTGTGTGTCTCTTTAATTTAAATGAATTGTACATGGCGGTACGTGGCAGTAGGGGTATACCTCTGCGCTGCATTGATCTATTCTCTATACTTTCATGCATCTCCATTTGTCGGAGCAGTAGTTTCAATTTATGCTCCTTAACTATCAGAGCCCCGACTGTTCTTTATGTGTGTGTGTGTGTGTGTGTAATTTTAGCCATTTAATTAGGGTGCAGATCAACTCCAAGGTTGCCATGTGAACGCATTTTTAATGACCTGACGGTTCCACCGCCCAGAGCATCCTCTCCAGCACCCTGGAACCCTGTGTTGAATGGAGTCCAGAGAGTCTGGATCCTGCGTATACCACTTAATTCAACCCCTGTTATTTGCTCCCCCCCCCCACACACACACACACCTAACCAATATGAGCTCTCACACACACCAGGAGGTTCCAGTTTCATTTCTAAGTGGTATGTTCATATACCATTTGTCGTCTGATTTATGGGAAGAATATGGTAGAAATGTTGTTGTTTTTGTTGCAGTATTTTGAGAGTGATACAAATAGATATCCAAGATTTACCATTCTGTAAAAACCTTGACTTCTAATATATTTAAAGGACAAAATAATAATATCTTATTATATTTGATAAGAAAATGCCTCATTTACACATTTAAAAAAAATATACTAACCCCAAACATGTGTCTTGCTCTTAACCGACTATAGAAGTTTCAAGGTGACATCGATTGTATTTTATTTTGAAGTTTCTCCCCTGAATTAAGATTCTTTTTGCGTAGAAGTCCGGATGAAGAGCGAAATCCAGGAGCAACTTGAATGACTTTCTCTGGCTAGAACACGGCCCCCGAAGCAACACCCCCGCTCCTCTCTTTAAATTGGACTGTCCCGAGTCCGCTGACGACCCCGCTGGGACGTTTGCGTCTGCAGGTCTTACTCAACAAATTGTATTACAGACTATAGCTGCACAACAAGTGACAGGTTGGGGCCCCTAACACACACACACACACACACACACACACACACACACACACACACACACACACACACACACACTTCTTCATATTCCACAGCTTTTGATTCGTTCTATCTTCTTCTCCCATGTGTGACTGTTTCTCCCCAGAAGCTTATGGAAGAAAAAAAAAGAGAGAGAGAGAGCGAGAGAACTATACTCTTTATCCCTGACGCTGGCTTATCGTGTATGCATTGAAAAAAGCCCGAGGTGTGATAGGGGCAATACAATTCTTTCTTTTTTTAAGGCCACGGAAAAAAAAAAAGTAGAAGGAGTTTTATTAAGCTGTCAAAAAATGAACCGTTGACTTGAACGCGCCTGGAAAAGAGATTTTGGGGGGACATTTTCTCTGCATTATAGAAGATATTCTAAAAAGAGGTGCATGACGTTTGCAGTGTGGAGTATTTCAAAAGAAATTAAACATACTGATCGTCAATATATGAGAGTCTATTGGACGTTGGAGAATCAGGTTGGGAGGAAGTGGACGAGGAAAGATGCCAACGCCGAGGGAGTGAGGGAGCGTGATTATTATTACTTAACGTAATAATTCAAAAGGTGCTGCCATAGCGCCGCTAAGATGTTCTGCTCCTTTCCCCTTGGCTGAGCTTGAACAGGAAACACTTCTTGTTATGTCACAGAACATCCTCATTATGGCACAAGATCAACATATCTTGTTTCAAGCGGGAACAAATTCTCATTATAACGCACCGTCTTCTCTTCTCAATAAAACAAGGAACTTTTCTTGTTACGACATGATGACATTTTACGATTACTTTTTTTAACAAGATATCTCCATATATAAAAATATATATTTATAACTAGTCAAAGCCCAAAGAGGAGACTGTCTAGTCCAATGTCGGCTTGCATCATTATATTTCGTTATGTGCCATTATCAACATGAATAATATTATGTATTAATCTGAAAATTCTCCTGTGAAAAGAAATACATATCAACTGTATCAATACCATGAGAAAGTATGTGTGTGTAAATGAGTGTGTGTGTGTGTGTGTGTGTGTGTGTAAATGAGTGTGTGTGTGTGTGTGTGTGTGTGTGTGTGTGATTGTGCTTGAGGCAATTTTTCCTGAAAAAGAATTAATTCATAATCAAAATTAATTAATACAAATTGCATATGGCGAGGTCACATCGTTAAACTGGTGACATCATTAAACTGGTGACATTGTTGAACTCTTGATGTTGTGGGTTCTTGTACTTAATTCATTGATATATGCAAATACTTTGATGTGATTTATTTTTGAGATTGAGACCGTAAACTCATGTTTACAAGGGAGGGAATACTTTAACAGAGAAGTAGAATCATTTACATATACTTCTATACAACCAGAGGAGTCGCCCCCTGGTGGTCAGGAGAGAGAATGCAGCTTTTTCACACATGCCACACCTGGTCCCAGCTGTGGGTGACGAGCGGCCCTCCAGGTGAGACCTTTGCTCCCTTGGTGATGTGAAAGCGGCGCCTGGGAGGACTCACTCTTCCCAATTAGGGGTGAGGGCCATTATTCCGAGCGGGAGGCTTAATTTGGGTTCCCCTCTCGGCGTGTTGGCACATAAGGGCCCGTCTTGTGTTGGTGAAAACTTCTCACCGGCTTCACTCCCACGCTGCTCGCTGTATTTAAACCTTCACACACCGGGGGGAGGGGAGGGGGGGCTCTGGCTCCCCCAAATACTAACTCTCAGACTTTCTGGAGATCAAGTACTGAGCAAGCACAGCCCCTAGGTTCACACGCACACACACACACACACACACACACACACACCCTCACACACACACACACGCACAGACTTCTGACTGAACCACATGTTCTTCATTAAATCGAACTGCTCGCTGGCCGGCTCGGGGCTGTTCACTTACCTCCTAAGCCCCCCACTCTCTTCTCCTCTTTTAATGGAGTGGGGGGGGTAGGTGAGATGGGGGGGTAGGTAAGATGGGAGTGGGGGGGGGGCACTGGGGATGCAGCTTGTACCGACAAATTGAAGACGGTAAAAAGGAAGAAGAAGGGAGCGTGTGGGTGTGTGCTCTTGTTCTTTTGTCTTCGTAAAGACCAATTTGTCGTTTCACAGCTTGAAAGTGGGTTTTCTTTTTCTAGGGGAGGACAACTCAATTCTGTCAAAGGGTTGTTTTGAGGGTCCAGACCTTGTTGTGGTCTTATTAAAGGGGTACAGTTCACCCAATGTCCACCTGAATACATGTGACCTGGTATGAAGTGTGTGTGTGTGTGTGTGTGTGTGTGTGTGTGTGTGTGTGTGTGTGTGTGTGTGTGTGTAGGGATGAAGCACACGTCCCTTACGGATGCTAATGCTAGGCTAGTTCGAGGCTACGGGACGCGCCGGTCAATGGCGGTCCCCACCAGGATAGGTAAGTAAAACCGTGTGTGTGTGTGTGTGTGTAAAAGGTATAGTGTTTCAGCCTCTTTGAGGCGGGAGGTGACCGTTAAACGGAGAGCTGCTGGGTTTTAGTTATTTACTTTAGTGACCTTTTTTGTAACCCGGAAGTCTCCGCTGGGACTCGGGGGGGGTTAGCGGCTAGCGGGCGGCGGGTCAAACTAAAGTGTTGTTTTTGCTCTGGCTTCTTGGTTTAAATCCCCCTCTGCGGTACTAACCCCCCACGAAAACCCGGCTCAGACTCGTGAGAAAAGAAGTGTCATCGCCTCCCGTTGATAACGATCACGGGTCGGGATTAGCATTAGTGATGTCAGCCGTTCTGATCATGTGGTCGGATGCCGAGGGTGATCGCGATGAAGATAACGCTTCTTCTTCTCCTTGAACCTCAGTTGAGTTCAAGGATCCTCGGAAAAGCTGAATTCAGAGTTCAATATTAAATAATTTTTAGTACTACATTTCATAACTAAACCTTATTTCATGCTAAATATGTTGATACCCACATACGATATTGGCTGATGTCATCAATATCAACCCTGAGAATACTTTCGTTAATAGTATATTTTTGTTTTTTACTTGAACAAATACATTTAAATGATCATTTAATATTGGAAAAAACATAAATGGCCTAATTTTACAACCGCAGCCTTTTTGCTTCATCTGATCCGACGGGGTTTTCCTCGCTAGTTGCCAGATTCCCGAATTCAGCCGCACCGCAATTGAAGCATCCTAATTCAGGGCCACAATCCCCCTCACAAGCCCTTCCCCCCCCACACACACACACACTCACACACACCTTCTGTCACCGGCACTGACAGACGGGGGGGAAGCTGAGAAAGTAGCCGTCGCGCCGATTTGCCGGTCGGGGAATCAAGCCTCACCACTGCTGTTTTTTTCCAGTTTTTTCAGAGAGCAGATTCGGTGGCCGGCTCCCGGCGGCGGGGAAATAAGCTCCTCGAGTGCAATGAGGCGCGGGAAGTTTTAGCGGAACTTGATCGGTCTCGCTGTACTGACACGGAGCGCCGGAGGGCAGCGGCGGTGTGAAAGCGGTGAAAGAAAGAAGAGAGAAAAGCGACTTCGGAAAAGGACTCACTGCGGATACCTCAGTGACATCGCTGTGCTCTAAAGGATGAGACTGGGATTATCGAGATTGTTTTAAATTGCCAGATGCCAGAGTTGTTTTCACAATTCTTTACGATTTTCACTGCCACAAATTCTACAATTGAAGGCCCCAAAGAAGAAAAAGAAGAAAACATAGTAGCCCAGCGGTGTCATCACATGGTGCCTAGCAACCGTATAGTTACATTAAGAAAGAGACGTCTGTCATGTTGGTTGAGGCAATGCTTCCTAGTATGAGTACTTCAAAAGTCCTAATTTATATTATTCAGTGTAAAAGTTGTAAAAAAAAAAGCATTTCTAGCTAACGGTAACTCATACGACACAAAAACGAGTGAAGCTAACTTCAGTTTTGAGTTATCTTGTGAAGAAGGATGTTTATTTTGAAAATACTGCACGCATGTAACACAATCAACACTTGTTTCATGCAATGACTCATACTGGTCTGGCCTAGTCTGGCCTGGTCTGGTCTGGTCTGGTCTGGCCTGGTCTGGTCTGGTCTGGTCTGGCCTAGTCTGGTCTGGTCTGGTCTGGTCTGGTCTGGCCTAGTCTGGTCTGGTCTGGTCTGGCCTAGTCTGGTCTGGTCTGGTCTGGTCTGGTCTGGCCTGGTCTGGCCTAGTCTGGTCTGGTCTGGTCTGGTCTGGCCTAGTCTGGTCTGGTCTGGCCTGGTCTGCCTTGTGTATATATTTAGTTTCCTCTTTATATTTAGTTTTTCAGAATTAGTATTTAGTATTTAGAATTGTAATTGTGTTTTATTTTGATCTTTTATTTGTATTCATGCTCTAATGTGCACCCGCTGCTGTGACCCTGAAATGTCCCCACTGTGGGACCAATAAAGGAATATCTCATCTCATCTTATCTTCTCAGCCCTCTCGGGGTCCCGATCCACTCTGGCTTTGGTCACGACATGGTCCCGGTTCAGGCGGCTCTCATTTCATCCCTCAAACGTCTCGTGACACATCACCGCCTCGCAGGCCGATGCAATGATGGAGCGGCAATGAGAGATGACCGGCGTGGAAGTCCTCCTGCCGCCTCTCATCCAAGCTGCATAGTCGGCTGAAGCCGCAGAGGGAGAAGGAACCACACAGGAAGATGAGTTCATTTATGTTTTTATTTTCAACATAATGAATCTCATTTCCTTGAAAAACATTTCTCAAAGGCAATCCATCCGTTCCACTTATTAGAAACCATTGAGTTTAACAATATATTGCAGAATCAGCTGCGTCTTTGAAGTCTTATATCAAAGTAGTTTGAAGATCCTCCAAAAAAACCTGAATGATTAGATGTCAAGAGCTACATGGGAGATTTTTAAACGTTGTTGTATTTGTAAAATACATTTTTAAATTGATCGTAACTGGGTTGAAAGAAGGATGAGCAACGCAAACTTTATTAAGGATTAATCTGCTAAATTGTCTCAATCGTGACGCTTGAGGACAGAAAACATGCACGGCACGTCATCTTTAGAAAATAAAATAGTAGTTTGCTGCTTTAATAACGCGCCGACTGTATAACGCAACACCTTTTAGGATGTCACGCTGTTGCTGCCAGACCGGATCTACTTTCCTTTGGGTGGAGGGATATGTGTTCCCGTCACCTCTGCGCACCGACCGCCTTCGGGGACCGCAGACACACATTTGAATACAACTGCTGCATGTGAGTGATTAAAATAACTCACCGAGAAAAGAAAAACCTTGAAGTGCAACTTGACTCACGTAATGAAGAACCCCCCCTCGACCCACAGAAAAACGGCTTCAATCAAGAAGCACCTGCTTAAAATTCGTGCCAATGGTGCACACGGCACCAAAATGCTCCGAGGTTTCGCTCCATGCTTTAGTGGAGTGATGGGTGAGACTTTTAACTAGATGCTGTGGCAGCGCCTCACCCCTGCAGCGCCTCACATGCACATCGATGTGTTCTTAATGACTGACGGAGTATTTTTAGACTCTTCCCAGAAGAGGAGCTTGCAGACGGGGAGCGGAACCGGTGAGAAAGTGAACTTTTAGGCGCTCTAATCCTTCTCCTGGTTTGATAGCTGCATCTTAAACGGCTTGAAGCTACTTTTTGCCAAAAATAAGGGGAATCTTTGCCAAATATGCTCCAAAAAGCCCTCCAGAAATGTTCTTGAACCTCTCGCATCACAATGTCCTGAACTCAAGAACATACACTTTAACTTTATGGAATTCGGGTTTGAGCCAGAACTTTGAATACCTTTGACCGCATCCTCAACGTGACGTTGTCGCATTTAATTAAAATGTCGACAAAGTAAGACAAATTATTCCGCATTGTCAGCATTTTGGAGGATAAAATTAAATTCCTGCTCTGGATCTGGAGGGTTGAGGGCGGGAACTCAAAACCCAAGGGGCGAATAACCGATTAAACCTGCATGAGTTAGAAGGAAAGAATCGAAGTGTCACTTCTCAAAGCAGCCGGGCAAAAGGTTGATAAAGAAGTGGCTACTTGCACATCTGTCAACGAGGTAACATGCAGATGTTTAACGAATAAAGAAAACCCTCATATTTACAATCAACAGCAGGTACAGAAGGTATGAGGTATTCATGTATGAGGTCTTCGGGTATGAGGTCTTATGGTATGAGGTCTTCAGGTATAAGGTCTTCAGGTATGAGGTCTTCAGGTATGAGGTATTTGGGTATGAGGTCTTTAGGTATAAGGTATTCAGGTATGAGGTCTTCAGGTATGAAGTCTTCAGGTATGAGGTCTTTAGGTATAAGGTATTCAGGTATAAGGTATTGGTAAATCCCAAAATATCGCTTTCTCTTTCTCACAATTTACAATCCTCGCCTAAAGTTTGGAGGACACGGAAGCTCGTAGCCTGAGAGGTCCGTTAATCAAATAGTTTTGGTGTTGCATCACATTCTTTTAATCCAGACTGATTCCCCCACTTCTGAACTTGTCTGATTGCGCCCTTTTAAGTAATTGTGTGCGGCCTCGAGAGGGCCAAACTATCCAGTGACCTACACGAGAAAAGGCACAAAAACAAATAAAGGAAAGTCGGCGGTGGAATGAAGACAAATTTGTATTGTGGCTCAATGTTTCTCCTGGTTTTCTTTCCCATTAATCCTCGTGCTGCCGTCTGAAGCCCGACCCGCTGGTTTAAAATACACAAGGAGAGGGACTCGTTCATGGCCACGTCGAACCAGCTGTTTGACCATTCCTTTGCATGGTTGCCCCCCGAGATGACCCGTTGTTCCTCTTGTCTATGCAAACCACGACCCGCTAGCGGAGCCCATCTTTAGTCTTGGTTCGTGGACTCTACATGGAAGGAAAAGGCTACGCATTTCTGTCAGCATCACTGCCGCTCCTAATTGTCTTCATGTCTCTTAACACCGGATCAGACCGGCTTAGTTCAGGGTCGTGGTTCGCAGAAATTACACCGCTACTCCGAGCAAAATCTCTCGTTTTAAGCCCAAAAGATATGTTTTAAATACTACACTGAGTACAGCGGGACTGCGTTGACGCTGTGTGTGGAAATGTCAGGATACTTTAAACCGTGACGGAGACCTCGGGCTTCTTGTGGTACCCCGGCCTTGGACCCACATGCCGCTGAGCTCCTTCCCTGCTACGGGCGACTCCACTGGCGGCGCAGATTGCTTTTTCTTCTGGTTTTTATTGTTGTCTGCCTTATTGATTCGAGTTTTCTTGACATTGTTGCGCAAAGGTAAAGTAAGGTAAGGAAGTTTATCGTCATTGTAAAGAAAATACAGCAGCAACAGTTAAAGAAAAAACATGTATACAAACATTAAGACAGGGCATTTCTTATTTAAAACAAGACATTTAAAAATAAATATAAATAAATACAAATACAAATAAATTAAAATAAATTTAATTTAATTAATACAACATTAATGGCTTAAAGGTGAATAAGTGTCACGTACAAGAGTATACTGTCTGATGCTAGCTGAGTGGGGGTGCTCGGTGTGGGGGTGATGGAGGAAAATCGCTCTGGGGAAAAAGCTATTGCTCAGCCTGTTAGTCGGG
Organism: Liparis tanakae; assembly: GCA_036178185.1. NCBI lineage: Eukaryota > Metazoa > Chordata > Actinopteri > Perciformes > Liparidae > Liparis > Liparis tanakae. The sequence goes on along the minus strand of CM070092.1, from coordinate 3,982,136 downwards.
TTTTAATAGTCCTGAAGCTTGAATCAAAGAGATCATTTCTCTGAGCAGCCATTGCCGGGTTTCGTGAACTCCAGTGACTCTGAGATCGATGCAACCTCCTGTCAGTTACCAGTGGCAACGGATGAAAGACTTCCAAGTCCAAATGTTCTCCAACATGCAGCAGGAGCTCATAGCTGGATGAAAGTGGCCCCACGTGTCACTCTCTACCCCTCAGGCAGCTGTCAGCCTTAAAAAGGTTGCTGACCCTTATACCAAACATTTAACCGAAAACCTTTTAAAAAATTTCTCGGTTGACAGAATACATTTATTTCTCGACATTAGGCCCCAGCCGTAATAATAAAGAAACATAATGCTGCTGTGTTGTTTAGATTTTATATTCAGAAGGATGCATTATTGCGAGTTATTGATCTAAATGGCTTTTGTGAACCAACTATCCAGGGAAGGTAACATAATAAATAAAAAACCTCTTAGAGCAATATAGAAATGTTTTTTTTTTTTAAAGCTGAAATGGAGCCCAAAAGCTTGAATCTTAAACACACAGAGAGTGATGTTACAGCCCGTATCCTTTCCCTTTCAGGGAGACGAATCATCGATTACCAAATAGTCTCGAGCAATTGTAGCCAAGTAAATACTTTTAATGCAGTCTTGTTTTCATTTTCTAAAATCGTGCCAAATGCTCTCAAAAAAAGAAATAACAATAAGAAAGAGAAATGGTTCCCAAAAGACAAAAGAAATAGTCCATTTAAAAGAAGGAAACACCTTATTGCGCAACAGACTTTAAAGTGCAGGGAAAGACTTCTGAAATAAAAAGGTGACCCCGACATCGTCTATTTTCTCACTCATGCAATTCAATTGACCCCCCCCCCCCCCTCCCTCTCTCCTTCCCCGCAAAACAAGCTCACCTACTTACCACCATACGTTGCTGCACTCATCCCGCCAACTGTATCATCCCATTTCCTCCCATAAACAGCCCCCCCAACCCACCCACCGCGAGCACACGGCCCCTCCAGTGCCTCGGCAGCTTCCACATTGCCGGTGAGATTGCAGCCTGTGGGTGGGAAAGGTCACCACTTCCATGTAGCATAAACACACCACACCTTTAATGCATTTCACAGTTTCATCCGCTCCAGTAAATCAGTGGCGGTTGTTGCCAAAGGGATGTTTTTGCCGCGTTGGAGACAATGGGATTCATATAATAATGTCCAACCAAAACAAAGTATTCATCACGCAAATAGACCAAATATGACCTTGAGTTGTGGCGGTTTAATGTGTTTTGTTACCAAAGGCAACCACTTATTCTCGGGGAAAAACATCATAATTCAATCCGGTGACATGCAAGAGCATTTAGCTCGCTTATTTCAGGTTTAGAACAACCAAAAAAAGCAACGGCATTGTGGGGGTGTTACTGCTCGGTACACGCAAAGGTATCAGAAAACGAAGCTCTGTCGTCTCTACAGCGGAGACCCCCGCAGCAGAGTCGCCGCATCCCATAACCAGAGGCCCATTACACGCCTGGTAACTTTAGCACTTTCAGCACCTTTAACCCTCCTGTGACCTTTGGGGTCAATTTGACCCCATTCAATGTTTGACGTCTCTAAAGAAATGATTGACATTGTTTTTTTTGCTTCATATTTCATATTTTGGAGTTTTCCAAATTTATTGGGGAAAACATAAAATTCACATGATTATATGTTTTCAATATCCTGTAGAATTTGACCCGGCTGTTTTTCACTGTGTAAAAAATATAAGAAATATCAACTTGTTTATTTATTAAAAGGGCTATTTAGGTCGTCAGCAAACAAACAAACATAACGTACCTGACACTTAAACTTGGGAAACAATATTAATTCTAATTATTTTCTCGAATGATTAGAAAAAGGTAAACGATGTGAGTAACTTTGAAGGTTAACACATTTAGGATCTTTAGTACTTTCAGCACCTTTCAGCACATTTAAAACCTTAAGCATCTTTAGCATCTTTAGTACCTTCAGCATGTTTAGCATCTTTATCATTTTTAGCATCTTTAGCATATTTTAGCATCTTTAGCAACTTCAGCATCCTTAGCACTTTTAGAACCTTCGGTACCTTCAGCACCTTTAATCTAAAAAACTCAAACTCGGGTCGCATCATTGTCTGCAATCTAATTGTTCTTCTACTCGGCTTCCGGATCCTTTTCAAAAAGGATTCTGATTCTAAAAAACACAAACATGGCAGACCCACCTTAACAAACAACCCTTTTTGAGGATTGTTGTTTTCTTTGTTATCCTCCCGTTCCGAAATGTACATGGCTTCCCCCGTTCGTTACCTAGGTTACGCAATGTCCCGGGGAACGGGGGGTGGGGGGTTCTCCTACAGGTTCTCTCTGCACCTCTGCGTCAGCCGGGGATGATACAGAGCCATTTGTTCAAAACGGAAAACAAAGATTAAAACTTGTGTCAAGCTTTAGTTTTTCCGCACCGCTTAATTAAATATGAGCCCACGGTCTCACATGTTTGAGGAGGGCCGGTTGAGGGATGGGAAGATGTGATTCACTCCCACATCTGGGAGCTGAGAGTTGAGGGGGGGGTGGGCGGTATGGGTTGAAATGAGATTTCGCTAGAACAATTAAATGCGCGGGTCGCTGAAGTTCGGGCCCGACGTCGATCGGCCGTTACACAACTTTCCCGGCGACTGATTTACCGTTTTCAGCAGTTAGTGTCGGGAAATTAATCAAATTTTCCGAGTCACGAGGAAGAAGTTGTTGCTACCATGGCATTTTTTTACTCCCCTTTGGTGGTTTATGTTCTTCTCATTTTCTGTCTCAGTAGTCTCATTTCTTGTAATTACTCATTAAACTCTTATCAGAGAGGAAGTTAACTCAATGTTTGGTGATGTTCATTGAAAAAGCTCCTGATATGTGAAGACAGCTGATGACCACTTCCTGTGTGAATGGACGAAGCGGGATGTGGCGGTTGAGAACCTCAAGAGCGCCACCTGGAGGACGTGTCGGGATGTAGTGGTCAGAGAGAGATTGGACCCAAATGCCAACAACGATTCCAGAGAAGATTTAATCCTTTACAGGAAAAAGGGATTTCAAAATAAGACGCAAAACAAGACACAAAAACTCCGGTTCATGACGGGAAAAATCAGACTCAAGCTTTCAACCCGTTGGTTTTGGTCCCTTCATGTAATTTGTAAATATCGATTATACACCGGACTTGCAAGAAGAGGAGAACAAAGCATAAAAAACGTTGTTGCTGCCAAAGGGCATCGTCGTGGGTTACAAACAGACTTTCATAACGATGTATTTTAAAATCAATACGCTGAGGAACGTTGTGTGATCGGATTCAAAAATACAACATCTGAGTGAACATGAGAGGAAAAGCTCTGCCATATTTTTCTGGGGGTTTTCTTTCCCGGCCACCTGTCTTATGGTAGTAATAACAACATCGTAGAGTATGATTTCTTTACCATGTTAGTTTGACCTAACAACTTCTCCCATCCCACTGGAGCGCAGTAATTGGGTTTCTGACTCTAATTCTCACACAGGAAGAACAACAGGGGCCTGTTCTGGAAGGATTTCTG